>JAJTUV010001650.1:0-278891 GCA_021653895.1 Mastomys natalensis | reverse complement strand
ACCAAGGTATGTCCCACAAGCAGCGTTATCCAGAGAATTCCTTGCAGGGTACTCTCTTCCCAGGGGATTCTGCATTGTGATAAGTTGTCAATCGAAACAACCTTTATGATTTCTTTCCTGGGATCATACTGACAAATTGTCACCAAGTAGTTTTAAAACAACAGGAATTCATTATTCCACAGTTCAAGAGGCCAAAAGTCCAGAGCCAAAGTGTCACCAGGTCTGTGTCATTCCTGAAGGGGTCCTGGGGGTCCTTCCCTAACTCTTGTCACCAGTCCCTGGCATCACCTCTGAATCTTGTCCCTGCATCACTCCGAGTCATTCCTTAGCATCACAGGGCTTCTCCCTGTGTGTCTCTGTCTTCTTCTTATTCAGCCACTTCATTTGAGGCTCAACCTAGATCCATGCTGTTTTCAACTTAAGATCTTCAGTTGCGCCAACAATGACCAATTTCCAAAACTCAGGTTCCAGGTAGGTGTGCACTGGGGCTGGGGGCGGGGCGGAGATAAGAGCTGCTCGGCTCGATGCCCCCACTAGAGTCATTGACACAGGAATGACTAGTGAAGGAAAATCAACTAGTGTGACTGAAAATCAAGCTCACATTTAAGGTACCTGTTGTTCACACTGGTGTACACATCTGCAGCTGCCAGAGTCATAGACATGCAGTTTTAGAAATAGAATTTGAACCTTCTGCTCTTCAGCTTGGTAGAGTTGAACAGATCTTTGAATGCAACACATAGCCACAAAGTCATGTGACTGTGCCCCTGAAAGGTCCCAGCTCTCAGGACATTTCTGCCAAATGACTGCTGACCATCTGCCTTGTTTGGAGGAAGAACAGTGCAGGCTTTGGGGCCTAGCGTGACTGCAGCATCCACTGACTGAAGCTTTTTGACTCAGTTGCTGAGCAGCAGAATGGGAAGGGCAACAGGTGACAAGGAGGAAGATGTCTATTCTGCTGCCTTCTGCACAGGGATCTGCACTGGTACCGTGAACAGTGATGGAAGCGAGGAGCTGCAGATGTGATTTGATTTCTCTTCTTACCAGTCAGAAACAAGCACTCTCATTCACTGCCACTCATTGGGGAATCCTAAAAACCTGCTTGATGTCCTTAGAAGAGGTGAAAGTCAGAGCAATGACTCAGAGGGAGGACCATGGGAGGACACAGAGATGATGGCTTTTCTAAGCCACAAGTGTGCCTGGCTGTTTGAATATGCCCTGGGCATATTTCCTGAATGAACTGATAGTCAGTCCCCTGCCTGTCACCTGAGAAGTGACCTCAGCTCTGACATCAAGACTGAGCACATATCTCCAGTCTCAACCCCTCTCTCCTCCAACATGGGGCTTTGTATCCATGTCTGTAATACTGTCTTGCAAAGCCATAATAAAAACCTTAGATCTCTAGAAAACAACAAGCACTCTGCCAAATAGGTGAAAGCCACTTGGATTATGGCTGACAGACACAGTGGTTGAGACAAATGAGATCAGAGGAGGGAAACTTTTAAAACCCGAAGGAAATGATGGAGCCTGGGCAAAAAACAGCAGCTTCTGGGGCTTTGATCCCCATATTGGCCTCAGGACGTAAAACACACCACCTGAGCAGTCAAAAGCTTTGTCCGCAATGTGTGATATTCCGCCCACTCAGCAGCTCGGCACAGTCTATCCACAACTGGAGATGCTCAAGGAGTTAAACAAACTGTGAAAACAAAGGCTGTCGGAAGAAGACTTTAGTCACAACACAAATTGCCGAACACATGGTTGGGTTTTGTCAGCTGCTGGGAAGAAGGTGAAACACGCCAACAGAAGTCTGAAGAAAATGACAGTATCTGAGATGAAGCAGCAAAGATGAAAGTCTCCCATGACTCCCGGGATCCCTGAGGCTGAGCAGCCTTCGCAGCACACATTTTCATGAAGTTTTTCCCTCTTCTGCTCATAGGAGTGAAAAATCTTTTTGCCCAGTCCTAATATACTTTCAAATCCCTGATGGATGAGTTGTGCTTTTCTTCGCTGGGTGGCAGAAATGATGCAGCCTGCCAGCCTTTCCTAAGTACTGAGTTTGTCATCTTCCCATCAGGGGGACATCGTCCCAGGTTCTCACAGGTAGAACCCAAACACACTCAGTTTGCATAAACAGACACACAGAACACCTATGGATGTTCAAGCTTCTGTGATGGGAAGCAGCGAGGCAATAGGAAAATACAATATATTAAAGCCTCCTTGGTGAGAGTAGGGTAAGACTAGGAGACCAGCTGAGAAGCAACAGTGTGTGGAGTTAAAGCCCAAACCCAGTTCCCAGTCTTGCCTTTTCAGAACTGTAAATGTCACACTAAGCAAATAGGGACAAAAACGTATTGTGATGCGAACCTGGGTCAAACAGGACAGGTGCCTAGGAGGGCCAGTGCCCAGTAGAGACTGGAGCCCAGCCTCCTGTAGAAGGTGGGGAATGAGAGCCAGAGAGGACCATTGTGAGCAGTGATAAACAGGAGAGGGGTCCATAGGTCTCCAGGTCAGAGGGCTCACTGGCCATGCTGCCATCTTAAAGTAAGTGGCCTCAGAGACAAGAAGAGAGGAAGAAAGCCCTGTCCTGCCTAGACAAGGAAAGCATGCACACATGCTCGGCTTGAGGAACAGTGCATACACAAGCCCTGGGCAAGATCAAGGGCTGAGCACTTTAGTGAGCAATGCAGTCAGCCCCTCGTACTACATAAGCACAGGAACCTCTAAGAACCATCCATGCTGGCAAACAGAGTAACGTGGAATAAACAGAGAGTCCTACAAACGCACAACCTACCAAGACTGAATCCTGAAGAAACAGCCAACATGAACCCACCAGTATCAAGCAGGAAGATTCAATTAGTGAGGAAATGTCTTCCCCAAAGAAAAGCCAGGGGCCAGAGCCTCACAGGAAAATTGAACTGAACAAAGAAGAGTCGTCAACCTTCTCAAACTCTGGCAACAAATGTCCGCTGTTCTCTTGCATAAGAACTCGGGGTTGGGGACCCTAGGATTCATTTCACAAGGCAGGCATTGTCCTGACAAAGAATCTAGACTACAAATAAATAAAGGCAAAGCTTTCTCCCTGAGGAAGAGACTGCAAGGTCCTCAGCCAGGTGTTAACAGAGCATACCAACAGCCTATCGAAAGGAACCCATGTGGAAGACTCCGGACACTCAAACCTCACCACCACACACCGTGCAGATGAAAGACAGAAACACAGATCCGTCTAACCAGATGGGAACCATGTGAGTGTCGTCTAGAACCCACTTTGAAGACTTCCCCTCCTGTCATTCAGTCTGCACACAGTCCTCTGGAATAGAAGCCTTAAGCCACATCAGGTTAAAGGGAAGAATTCCCAGCAGGGCTTGGTTTATAATGTGAAGTGCTGAGGCACAAAGCCCTAAGCTTTCCTAGGACTTGTCAAACTGCCTGAAAATTCACTCAGCAGAGCCTGCAGATGGAAACGCAGTGCAGGAGTCACATTCTGCTTCGGAAGTGAATTCGGATGAATTAAAAAGAAAAATCAATAAATAAATGGATAAAATCCTACATATCTGCATTACACAAGTTCTTGACAAAGGAATACAGTTCAGCAATAAAAAAAAAAATCATTTCTGATGCAGCAATGCCAGCTTTGTAGTCAAGAAGGAAAAACTGAGAGTTTGCCTGTAAGACCCGGGGCATGACATGCCAGCTCACTGCTACTTACAGTACCTGGTGTGCTACCAAGGGCAACTAGGCAGGGAAAAGACTTTGTCAAGTTGGGCATGAAGGCCTATGTCTGTAATCCAGGACTCAGGAGAACTGCCATAAACTCAAAAGTTAGCCTTTATACCAGAATACAGGGCCAGCCAAGGCAATACAATAATACCAACTCTATGAGAGAAAGGAGAGAGGGAAGAGGAAGAGGGGAGAGGAGGGGAAGGGGAGGGGGAGGGGAAGGGGAGATGGGGGATAGGGAGGGGAAGGGGAAGAGGAGGGGGAGGGGAAGGAGAGAGATGGGGGATAGGGAGGGAGGGAGAAAGAGATCGATTCCAAACTTAAAGAACTATTCTTTACAAACGGTCTGATTTTATTTAGATCCTGAAACACTAAAGAGTCTTCAAAATCCTCAAAAATAGTTAATTGATTAGGTAAATATGCTACACAGTGAAAGATCAACTTATGCTCCCAATAAGTTATCTGAGAAAGAAGGCAACCTTATTAGTAATACCATCAGATGATAAAATATTTAGTATACATTCACCAAGGAGATGAAGACTCTGCATACTAGCAGGAGAAACAAGGAAGGGGCAGTTAAAGAAAGTCCATCCAGCTTCCACTTTCTAACCGCCTTCCTGGGGGACAGCTGGCTTCATAGGAAAAGCCAGCTCTGGGAACTAAGGCTGTGAAAATGCCCATACCGCCTAGAAAGGCTGCACAATCAATGTCACTGCTCTCCACATTCCAAAGGCACTTTTTACGGAAATAGGAAAACAAACAAACAAACAAACAAACAAACAAAAAAAAAACACTGAAATTCCTGTAGAATCCTATAAAAATCTCCTAGAGCACAAACAACTCTGAATAAAATGATCAGAGTTGGGGGCAACGCACGGCTAGATTTCCAGCTTGAGTCATTGCTGAGGTCTGCATGTGGAATGCTCCCTCAGGGTCCACTGTTTGAACATTGGTTCCCCAACTCAGGGCAATGTTTGGGGGGTGGGGGACTGCAGAACATTTTGGAGATGGCTTCTAACTGATAAGTTTACAAAAGCACGTCTCCTCCACACACTTCAGTCTCTTTCAGATGGAGGCTCTTGGGAAGCATGTTCATGTAGGGGTTGTCACTGGCCTGGACCAGCTGAGCACTGATGACCATGTGAGAGCCTGGGAGGGATGGGGAGCCCAAGGGGCAGGAACCATCCCTGTCACAATCACACTTGGGCATAGCAAAGCCAATCAACAATAGCGATGACTCACTAAAAAGTGACAACCATGAAGACTTCCCCAAACCTCAGATTTTCCAATCATCAAAATACTGGCTTGACTGCTACCTGGGAAGTTTCTGGAAGGTCTCGATGACTGTGTCCATCAGGCATCTTGCATTCCACAGCCTCCCAAAAATGACAGGCAGGCACTCTATTGGCTTGGATCTTTTTGTTGGGTGAGGGTGTTTAGCAATCTTAAAGAAGGACAGTCTCCAACGTGTGACATGCACACCAAATGACTGCCCCATAGAACAATGACCGCACATTGCTCCCAGCAAAAACACACCATACATCTAACCACTGTCTGAGGAATGGCGTGCTCTGGGGAGATAGCCACTTAGGTCTCCTCCTCTCTTGCTTTTACTAGGAGACGGAGGTAATTGTCTCAAAAGGTTTGAACAGAATAAGAGTGAGCTTTGCGTCTGGACTGCTCACTCCTTTCTAAAGCGAATCTGGCATTTGATAAAAAGCTCTCTAGGAGAAAGTGTCAGACAGCTCTTCTGTGGATTCATGGGACATGAATGTTTACCTGAAGCTCATTTTTGTCACAGACATTCTGCACTGGAGACACCAGAAGGCATGAGGCAGGCATCATCCCTGCCTTTCGGGAACTTCACATCTAGCTTATAGTGACTAGGTCTCTAACTTGTAATTTGTAAGACAAGTACCCAGTGGACTAGAAAGAGGTCTCATGGGGAGAGCCATGCCTGGGGCCAGGTGGCTGCTTAGAGAAGTGAACATTAAACTGAGACAAGATAATTGCAGGAACTGGACAATTCCAGGAGAATGGCTCTGCCAGGAGGATAGGTAGGGTCTGAGAGATGAGGGTCTAAGCACAGCCAACAGAAGATTCATACTTGAGATGTAGATGTTCAACAGTGGCCACCTCTGGAGAGAGTGGGGGCCAGGAGAGAAAGTGATGAACGGGTAAGAAAGGGTCTGGCCAAACATGAAGACAGAGATGAAAATGGCGTCCTTATCTAGAGGGCTAGGGGAATCCTGGCAGGGGATGTGGGTTGGTCCAGGAGAAAGAAAGGGGGTTAGAGAGGGAGAGAGGTATGAGAAGAGAAAGAAGGAGAGGGATGAGGGAAGAAAGGAGGAAGAAAGAAAGAGAGAGATAAAGATATGAGGGAGAGAGAGAAGAAGGGGCAAGCACATGGGGTGGTATGATTAGTTTCTCCACATAACAAGCTTATCAATCCACATGTCTGCTATGCGGTGTAACAGAAGTCCCTCAGGTCTTAACAGCTTGTAACAATAACAATTTACTGTTTCATTTGTAGCATCTGTCCACGACCAGTCAGCTTCCTGTATTCACTCAGTGCCTTAGGCCTTCGGAGCTGCTGTAACAAACTACCATGGGGGAGTGGCTAATAGACAAGTCATTTCTCATGATTCAGAAGCTGGATGGACACGGGCAAGGTGTCTGCTCATTTAGTCTTTGGCCACCACTATCTTTTGACTTCCTCAGATGATGGGTATCTCTCTGAGATGT
Source organism: Mastomys natalensis (assembly GCA_021653895.1). NCBI lineage: Eukaryota > Metazoa > Chordata > Mammalia > Rodentia > Muridae > Mastomys > Mastomys natalensis. The sequence continues at coordinate 272,432 of JAJTUV010001650.1, read as the reverse complement.
TTCATTAAGGCGTAGTCTCATCTGAGAGGGGCCCCCTCCTGGCTCTTTACCTCACAAAGGCCCATTTTCTTACACCATCCCAGTGGTTTTGGAATCTGATTAACAGATAGGTCACTGCATTAGTCTTGCTGCTGTTATAAATAACAGAACATTTGAAGGACTTATTCTGCATCACAGTTCCAGGGTACAGACCATCACAGTGGGTAAGGCTTGGCGGCAGAAGCGTGAAGCAGATGGCCACAGCACATCTGTGGTCAGGAAGCATGGGTGGATGGATTCAGTCCTCAATGTGTTTTCCTCTTTTTATAACCCAGAAGATCTGAGACCTCATCATGTGGCTATCAATACTAACCACCATAGGCACAAACATCTAGACCACAGTACACAGAGACAGTCTGATGAAGGCTACATCTCAGCTAGGTTCTGCTCCCATTGTTATTAAACATCTTGCTCATCAGATGGTGGCACGTTTTTCTGTTTTGTTCATCTCCTACCCCTAGAGTCTAGCACAGTACATACATCCATGAATGCCCATGAAATAAATACATTCTGCTGATTTCTGTATGTCACTCTCATGTTGACACCTAGAGCCAACCTTGTTCTGTCTATCTCATCCCTGGACCATTTCTGTGTTTGTGGACACAGCCATGATTCTTTTTCCAACCTTTGCTTAGATTGTGTCCTGGTAGCAGCTCTCGTCCAGTGACTGATGGGTGTGAGTAGTTTGCATCCTGGGTCCTTGTAACACAGGGCAGAATGACTCTAAAGAGTGGTCTTCAGCTTGTGTCCCCACGGTGACCTGCATGAAGACACCGCCTGGAGTGGCTGCTTGTTCCTTCCTGCCTCGTTTCCCTTCCACACAAGTGTCCCAAGACCACATTAGAATGGTACCAGTGATAGCTGGATCCTTCTCGGATCTTTTTCTAGGGAAGCCCACACGGAGACACTGCCATCAAAGGGTTCACATGTAATGTGAAGAAGAGTTCTCAGAAAGAGCTAAACCGCCCACTGAACGTTTTAGAAGGCCTACTGCGTGACTAGAACATCAATGATTATAGAGATGCTGGAATGTTGAAGATCCAAAGCCTGATTTCGGTTTATCTTGAGCTAGCTTTAGCCTCTTAAATAGCCCTTCACTGCTTACCTTTGTGTCTGACTTAATGTCCTGTGACTAACAGATAAAACCTTTAGAATGAAGCCTTAGTTTCTGCCAATCAATAAGCTCAGAGTAGCATCCGGTAGCACCTGAAGCTTATGCCTGAGAGATCACCCACACACACACACAACTTCCCTTTAACCTACCTTTCCAATACCCAAACAGTGTTGCTGACTTGTGACATTCTGTGTTACATTCCTATGAAAACTTCATCAAACTCTTACCACATCGCAGCATGGAATTTGGGAAACCTAAGTCTGTGTTCCAGGGCCATCTTCACTCATATATGGCTATAGAATAAATTCCCTTTCCTTTGCATCACAGCACCCCAGGTATCTCCCTCCTGGCATACAGTCTGTGTTTGTTAGTGCATTTGTTTATTAGTTTGTGACTATCTGTAACAAGGTCACTGGTCTCCTTGTGTCCTCTGTGCCCTGCCGAGAGTCGGGTGACTGATGGTAGAGTAGCCAACCCTGGACACAGCTCTCTCCTTCCCCACATTAGCTGCCTCATTAAGGAAGTAAGATCATGGTGCCAGAAAGTGGCTTCCAGCTTTATGATCTGAGTTTGAGATGCCAGGGCTGGCAGGTAAGAAGGGACACAGGGTTAGTACATGACAAGGCTCTAGATGTGAATGGGGCTCCGGTCAGCTTTAATTGGGCAGGGATGCCAGGACAGCATGGCTATTATGAGGGAAGAAAGCAGAGATGGGAACAGCCTCCTTTGTGGGGTCTTTGGTAGCTGCTAATGGGATGTAGCTTGGTGCAGCTCCAGTCAGGTGTCTACATGGAAATGGCCTTTAAAGGTTCCTGTTCTTAGAGAATAATGAGTGTCCCACGCTTACACAAAACTGTTCTTCCCTAATTATTTTTTAGCGACTCTCCTGGTTTTCATCAGGGATTCTACTTATGATTCCAGGAAATTGGAAATCAACTTCCTTTGTGAAGACAACAGAGCCCCACATTGATAGCTGACCTGGAGCCCAGGGTGTGTGGATATGCAGTGGAGCAGGACCTGGACCGCCCACCCTGCGGGTCACTTCAACAGCTGACAGAATGCCCACCCTACGGGTCAGTCACTTGAACAGCTGACAGAAGAGAGAGTAAATGGGAAATCTGAATAATCCTTGAAATTGATTAATAGTGGCTGTCAATGTAAAGGGGTCTTGAATCAAAGAGATGGGTTCTGGCCATTCCTGTGAAGGGTCTAGATCAGGAAGAAGTGGGAAGAACCATTCGGAATGTGGTGTCACTATGAACTGAATAAAAGGAGAAATTCAGTGAGCGCCAGTGTCCATCCCCTCTGCTTCCTGCTGCCATGACTTCCCCCTGCAGGATGGCCTGCACCCTTGAACTGTAAATAGAAATACACTCGCTTTCTTTACCTTGCTTTTATCTCAGCAATAAGAAAAGTGACCAAGAGAATCCTGTATCTATCAGGAAGCTGAATCCTGAATTAACCACAGTGCCACAAATGATCATCAAGACCCTGAAGGTCTGGTCTGGGCGCTTTCACTAAAGGATGGACAGTGCTAGGATTGCATAGACACTTCAGAGAACAAAAAGGGGGGTTCAAAACCACCCGATACAGAAACCATGGGACTCTAGGGAGACCTCTTTGGGCATACCAACCAAGACTGAGCATGTGCACAGGATCAAGGAGTACACCCACCCCAAACGCATGTCTCAAAATTCACAGGCACACCAAAGCACAGATGTGGGATGCATATAGGACTTGTTCCAGCCTCAGGGTAGAAGCACCCTAAGTCCCAAGCATATATTCAGTATACCCAGGCTATAGGGTGGTAATGTATGTAGATGAGTGCAGGGAACAGTGTAGATGACCCCCTGCAAATCAGTCACAAAGGAAGACAGGCCTCAGAGTTTCAGTCACAGAAAGTTACAAAAGGGAACTAGGTAAATGATAGTAAGAAATTCTGGTCGCTGTCATATTTGGGAGAAGGAGTGTGGAGGAGGGCACGGATGACAGTCTTGAGTCTAGTAATGTAAGCAGAGGTTGCACAGGTGTGCTCACCTTGCAAGACAACACGAGCTGGGTACAAATGATCATCTCGATTGCAATGCCCCTAGAAAGTGCTTCTGCAATTCACTAAAATGATGGAGTTTTCGAAAACAAAGCCTCAGTGAGTGTCAGTAAGACACAGGAGACAGAACGGTATCATTAAGAACTTCAGAGTTTGCAAAGAGGACAACTTCTCCAAAAGTTAAAGAGAGAAGGAAAAGAATTGAGTCTTCATTCTCCTACACTGGAATGAACTTAACCTTAGGGAAACCAAGCAGGGGAGCAAATGGTTCTCTCTGTCAGTAAATCCATCAGGAGGGACAGGCAGGCTTTGGTGGCACCATTCTGTGGTTCTTTGGTTAACATCTGACTTTGGCAACAGCTAGTGCTGGGTAGGGAAATGCCCAGATAGAGGGCGATGAAGGATGTTGCAAGAAATGGGGACATCTTGCCATCTCCTGGACCACTGATTGGCCCAGCAGTACTAGACATCTAGCCAAATACTGAATCCAAAAAACAGCCACTGAGGCAGGCTTCACACTGCAACTTACTCAATTTAAATAAACCTATTGGATATATTGAATATATTATTGAAGACATATGAAGGCCAGGGGAATAGATTAAAAGTAGTAAAATCCAGCACATGGAACAGATCTCAAGAAAACTGGTTACTTTCACAAGTAAATAATATTTTTACCAGATTTATTTATTTTATGCGTATGAGTGTTTGACCTGAATATGTATGTATGTAACACATGTTCACCTGGTACCTGTGAGGTCATAGAAGGGTACTGGATCCCCTGGGATTGGAGGTATACACCATCGAAGCTACCATGTGGATGTTGGAAAGTAAGCCCAAGTCCTCTGCAAGGGCAGCCAGTGCTTTTGACCTCTGAACTATCTCTCCAGCACCCAAAAGTAGTTTTTAAAGAGAAACAACTCTGACTAGAAGCAATGATAGTTAAAGGGCCCAGCATCTAAGGCACAATGTAATTTCAATCAGCAATCTATAGGAGACTATTTTAGACAATAAAGGAAGTATGAATTGGGGTGGGTAGCATTAAGTAATTGCTATCAGGTGCACGAAGACAGGAAAAGACCTCTATTTCATTCCATAGCCAAATGACATATGGTACTTTAAATTACTATTCCAGGAGGTTGGGGATCTTGGTGGCTGGCAAAACCATGTGTTCTAGAGAAAAACTGGTGCTATGAAAAACTTACAAGATGTGACAATAGCTAAGACAAAGATTTAAACAAACTCTCTCCAGCTTCGTGGTTATAGAAGCAATCAGCTGAGAACAGGAGACAAATATGCACTCAATTGTAAATTAAATTCAACCTATTGTGTTTTGGGCTTCTTCATGATCTTGGGGGAAGCAAAGCAACTAGAAAGGAAAGGATGACCCACTCACTAAGACATCAGTAGAAGAATGGACATACCCTATGTCATAGAAGATGTGGGTGTCACAAAGCCATGGTCTCTATGGCATAGATCATTCCTGAGTACAGACAGCCCCTGTATCTCAACAGGAATGAGCTCCACTTTACAGAAAGGCTGACCAGGAGGGCTTGAACAGGAAGTCACAGCAAGATGTCTAAACCAATTAATCTGATTAAAAGGAACTCAACATAAATGGCGATGAGAAGTGCCAATCAAAACTGCTCTGAACTCTCAGTACACAATGAGTGAGCCGAGGTGCATGCTACAATCTACCACCTACTGTGACACGGCCTGACAATGAGAGCTAAGTCACTGCACAAATGTGTATCAAGATGAGAATTAAACGTGTCATAATGTACAATCACGCACTGGGCATAATGAAAGACCTGCAGTCTGATAAATCACAAGGAGATGATATTGAACAAAAAGACACAACTTAGAAATCCTGGTTGCTGCTATGTTCTGTTGGCTAAATGTTTAACATGAATACGTTGACTTTCTGAAAACATGTGCCCTGTGTACTTTTATGTATGTGCTCTACTGTGTTATAAACCCCTTGGCAAACTAGAAAATCTGTGAAATCAAGCATCTGTAACGTGCAAACTGCAGAAGCACTGTGGCGGAGGAATGCAGTGTGACTAAGGAACCCTCTGTTGCTGACACTGCCGAATATTCCAAACCATTGCATAAAGGGGCAAAAAGCTGAAAGGATCTTAGCCTTTGAGAAACCTCCATGGGTGATAAGTATTTCAAGAAGCTTGGTCTTACAAAAAGTAGAAGATGCAACTCAAAGAACACATTGTGAGGTCCGAGACTGTCTTGCAGAGGACCCAAGTTTGATTTCTAGCACCAATAGGAGGCATACTGACAACTGCCTATAACTCCAGATCCAGGGCGTGCAACGCCCTCTTCTGGTCGCCATATGTACTACACTCATATGTGCATATTCACACATACACATTTTTTTTAAGTAAATCTTTAGAAACATATATTTTTAGCTGCCTCCCTTATCCCAGGTCTCTGTCTTGTCTTGGATATGTCCGCCACCTCTCCACCTCTGTCAGTTGCAGATTTCTATTCTCATGGCCATCTGGCCATTTCTTCTGTCCCTCCTCACACCTGATCCTGAACTCCCCATTTCCCTCCCCATACCCTCTCTCTCCCAGTTCCCTCCCTCCATCTGCCTCTTATGACTACTCCCCCTTATAAGTGAGATTCAAGCATCCTTGCTTGTGCCTTCCTTCTTGTTTAGCTTCTTTGGGTCTGTGCAGAGTATAGCATGGATAGCCTGTATTTATGGCTAATATCCACTTACATGTGAGTTCATACCATGCATGTCCTTTGGGGACTGGGTTACCTCACTGAAGATGATATTCTCAGGTTCCATCTATTTGCCTGTAAAATTCATGATGTCTTTGTTTTTAATAGCTGAATGGTAGTCCATTGTGTAAATGTACCACATTTTCTGTATCTATTCTTCTGTTGAGAGACATCTAGGTTGTTTTCAGTTTGTGGCTATTATGAATAAAGCTGCTATGAACATAGTTGAACAAGTGTCTTTGTGGGATGGTGGAGCATCTTTTGAGTATATGCCCAGGAGTGGTATAGCTGGGTCTTGAAGTAGAACTATTCCAAGTTTTCTGAGAAACTGCCAAATTGATTTCCAAAGTGGTTGTAAAAGTTTGCGCTCCCACCTGTAGGCGGCCGAAGAGACGGCGCCGGTTTCCAACATGGCTGGCGCAGCGTCCTGTATAAGCCTACTGCGCATGCGTCAGCCTCAAGCCCCTCCCGAGAGGGCTTATGCAAATGAGGCATGAGCACTAACCAATCACGGGGCTTATGCTAATGAGACATGAGCTCACAGGGCTTATGCTAATGAGGCACAGGCCCCAGCCAATCCTGGGGCTTATGCTAATGAGGTATTGGCCCTAACCAATCCTGAGAGAACAGGCCGCCTGGCCCGCCCCCTTGGAAGGGTATATAAGCAGTGCATTTCAGCTGCTTGGGGGTCGCCCCTTCAATGGATGAAGATTGCCTGGAATAAAAGAGCTGTTAAAGAAGAATCCAGGCGTGTCGTGTCTTACTTGCCGGCCGAGAAGACGCGACAACTGGTGGCCCGTACGGGGAAGAGACCCAGCGCCGGCGGAGACCCAGCGGCGGCGGCGGTGAGAGACGCAGCAGCGGTGAGAGACGCGGCGGCGGAGAGAGACACGGAGGCGGAGAGAACAACAAGAGACGCGACAACTGGTGGCCCGGCGGAGAAGAGAGACCCGGCGGAGAGACCCGGCGCCGGCGGAGAAGAGACGCGGCGGCGGAGAGACGCGAGAGACACGGCGGGGAGAGATGCGGCGAGAGACGAGAGAGAGACACGGCGGCCAAAGAAGACTAACGACAACGAGCCGACGACAACAACCTCATGGATTCAGAAACTGAGGTAAAAAGGTGTAGTTTTTAGTCGAGGTTCCCTGGGTTGGGACGAGTTAAGGATCCCTGCTTTGGGACAAGTCAGGGACGAGTGGAAGATCCCTGGGTTGGGACGAGTTAAGGATCCTGGTTTGGGACGAGTCAGGGACGAGTTAAGGATCCTGGTCTGGGACGAGTAAGGGACGAGTTAAGGATCCCTGGTCTGGGACAAGTCAGGGACGAGTTAAGGATCCCTGGTCTGGGACGAGTCAGGGACGAATTAAGGATCCTGCTTTGGGACAAGTCAGGAACGAGTTAAGGATCCCTGCTTTGGGACAAGTCAGGAACGAGTGAAAGATCCCTGGGTTGGGACAAATTAAGGATCCCTGCTTTGGGACAAGTCAGGAACGAGTGAAAGATCCCTGGGTTGGGACGAATTAAGGATCCCTGCTTTGGGACAAGTCAGGAACGAGTGAAAGATCCCTGGGTTGGGACAAATTAAGGATCCCTGCTTTGGGACAAGTCAGGAACGAGTGAAAGATCCCTGGGTTGGGACGAATTAAGGATCCCTGCTTTGGGACAAGTCAGGAACGAGTGAAAGATCCCTGGGTTGGGACGAATTAAGGATCCCTGCTTTGGGACAAGTCAGGAACGAGTGAAAGATCCCTGGGTTGGGACGAATTAAGGATCCCTGCTTTGGGACAAGTCAGGAACGAGTGGAAGATCCCTGGGTTGGGACGAGTTAAGGATCCCTGCTTTGGGACGAGTCAGGGACGAGTGGAGGATCCCTGGGTTGGGACGAGTTAAGGATCCCTGGTTTGAAGTTCCCTGGTTTGGGACGAGTAGAGATTCCCTAGATTTGGGACAAGTCAAGGTTTAGGGACGAGTATAAGGAAAGCGGCAATAAAAGGTCCGCAGATTTTCTAAACTATGATATCTATTGTCAACTCGGAGTGGGTTGGCTTGGGTGTCATAATAATGCTTTTCCTGACATATAGTCTTAGATTGTACCTAAATTCTTATTGTGATTATGAATTCACTGTCCAAAAGGACCAGGAAGTTTTTGAACAAGTGAAAGAGGCTCAGTCAGAAGGCTCTGAGGCAGGAGTTAGTAAAATAAACAAGGGACCAAAAAAGATAACCAATATAGATACAGAGAGCTCTTCTGGCTCTGATAGCTTAGAAAAGATAGAGGAAGGAAAGAGCTTAGAAAAGATGGAGGAGGACCTTGAGGACATGTTAACTAAAATAGAGACCGTGGTCCTCTCAAGGAAAAAGAAAGGCAAAATGGCGGAAAGGCTCAAACTACCGGCTTGGGAGATGCCCACGGCTCCACCCCTTGGCCCGCCTCCCTATGTGGAGGTTCCTTGGGCCAGTCTGTCCCCAGAGACACAATGCTCATTCTGCCCACAGACTTGGAAGGAAGCGCGTATGGCCTTCCCAGTTTTTGATCCTGGAGGCAAATATTTTCTAAGCAATCACTCTTTATGACACAGCTCCAAGAGCCTATCTTCAGAACACAGGGAACTAGGGTTAAGAAAAACAGATCTTTAAAAAAAAAAAAAAAAATTTTTTTTTTTGTTTTCATTAATACTGTTCTCCCAAGAAAAGACTATTGATAAAAAATGTTATACCTCCTAAGAAAGAGACATTTATATATAAGTATGCTCTATATGTTCTGGTTATATGTTATTGGGTATGATTGCAAATTTATAATTTTGGTAATAAAAAACTAGATTAAAACTGGTAATTCAAAGTTAGAGTCACTCAAAACCAGATGTATAAAAGAGCTTTAACATTTTGGAGAGTGCTTGTTGCTCCAAAAACATCCAAAGACAATATCTTTTAATATTTGAGACATCAGCTATATTCCTAAATAAATTGTGACATAAGATTCAAAGGTTTCTAGGAGATGCTAATTGGCTAAGATCTTTTTTTTAAGCTCTCCACAAAAGAATTTAAGCCTCAAGAGAGATACAAACCTTAACTTTTTTTGGCTGATAGAAAAATAATTTTATAAAAAATATAAAAAGCTATTATTAATAGATATGTAAATTAATTAGTTGTTGGCTGTTTTATAACAGTCCTATTTAGATTTATATTTACAGACAATGGCCCAGCCTATACGGCTCAAGCCTTTTCTTCCTTTTGCCAACGGATGGAAGTCTCACTCACTCATGGACTGCCCTACAACCCTCAGGGGCAGGGTATTGTAAAACGAGCACATCTCACACTCAAGGAATGTCTTTAAAAACAAAAAGAGGGAATAGGCCACGGTCTTAACCCCAAGCATAGACTATCATTAGCACTATTTACTTTAAATTTTCTAAATTTGGATACTCAGGGTCAGTCTGCTGCTGACAGACATCATAATCACTTACGCCCTCTGCCAGAAAAGGTAAAATGGAAAAATATCATAACTAATGCATGGCGAGGGCCCGATCCCGTGCTCATAAGAGCACGAGGTTCTGTTTGTGTTTTCCCACAGGATCAAGAAAACCCTATCTGGATCCCTGAGAAACTGACTGGGAAGATCTCCAGTTCGGCGATCCCAGACGAAAGGAGGATGATGAAACTACAGATCCTGATGTTGAAGCTCCTGTCGCAAGACTGCCACCCTGAACGGCATTTGCCTAGATCCCGTTACTCTAAAAAGACTTATGGGCGGGGTATTTGTATGGGGAGCCGTTGTTCTCTTAGGATGTGGTTTCTGCCTTTGGTTTCTATGTCACTTATGCCATGACCATGCAAGACAAAAGGCGGTAGTTTATCAGGCGCTGACTGCCATGGAGGAAGGTGCTTCCCCAAGTATTTGGCTGGCCTCCCTTAGGGAGACCTAGTGGGGAACCTTCTGGATCCGATATTGGCCGTCCAGGCATTTTCCCTAGATCCTGACCATCTTGACCATTGCCAATGGTGTACATTCATAAGGCTCCTATGGCACCATTTAAATTTTTCAGAAGCGGGGAGTATGAGGAGTGCCTCGACTAGAGATGTTCTCAATCCTGAGATAGATTCTCTGAAAGTATGTCTGAGTGCATAGAGGTTTTGTGTCAAATACCTTCCCTGAAAAAAGGCACAAAGGCGAGTATGGGTGGCAGCCCCCATTACAATGCCTTCATTACTTGCACAAGGGCTCAGACCTCTGCTTTCCACCGCTGACTTTTGCCACAGTAGTGGCTCCTTCAAGAAGTGCCTTCTAAAGCCTTTTGATAATCACCTGGTGAATGAGTTCAAAGCATGGGAGGCCTAGGACGAATCTGAAGGGTCCAGAAGTAACCTATTTCAAATTTATAAAATAAATAAGGGGGAGATGTAGGCAGCCGAAGAGACAGTGCCGGTTTCCAACTTGGCTGGCGCAGCGTCCTGTATAAGCCTACTGCGCATGCGTCAGCCTCAAGCCCCTCCCGAGAGGGCTTATGCAAATGAGGCATGAGCACTAACCAATCACGGGGCTTATGCTAATGAGACATGAGCTCACAGGGCTTATGCTAATGAGGCACAGGCCCCAGCCAATCCTGGGGCTTATGCTAATGAGGTATTGGCCCTAACCAATCCTGAGAGAACAGGCCGCCTGGCCCGCCCCCTTGGAAGGGTATATAAGCAGTGCATTTCAGCTGCTTGGGGGTCGCCCCTTCGATGGATGAAGATTGCCTGGAATAAAAGAGCTGTTAAAGAAGAATCCAGGCATGTCGTGTCTTACTTGCCGGCCGAGAAGACGCGACACCACCAACAATAGAGGTGTGTTGCCCTTGCTCCACATCTTCAGCAGCATGTGCAATCTCTTGAGTTTTGGGGGTGCCCAAAAATCTATGGAGGTGACCTTAGCTGTGACTCACAGTATTAGGGATATGGAACCTGAAGAGACCACCTCCTGTAGCCAGGCAAGAACCCATTGGAGCTATAGAGACACCAACCTACCCACAGAATTTTCAACCCAAAATTTATCCTGTCTACAAGAAATGCAGGCATGGGGGATAAAACAGAGGCTGAGGGAATGGCAAACCAATAACTGACCCAACTTGAGACCCATCCCATGGACAAGCACCAATCCCTGACAATATCACTGATACTCTTATCATGCTTTAGACAGGAGCCTAGCATGGTTGTCCTCTGAGAGGCTCTACCCAGCAGCTGACTCAAACACTTGCAGACACCACAGCCAAACAGTGGATGGAGCTTGGGGACTCTTATGGAAGAATAGGAGGAAGGATTGTGGGCCCCGAAGGGATAGGAATTCCACAGAAAAACAACAGAGTCAACTAACTTGGACCCTTGGGACTCTCAGAGACCAAACCACCAACCAAAGAACATAGACAGCCTGGATCTAAGGCTTCCCATGTATATGTAGAAGATGTGCAGCTTGGTCTTCATGTGGGTCTAAAACAACTGGAGCAGTGACTATCTCAAAAGTTGCTGCCTGTGCATGAAAATAGTTCTTCAAGCTGGGCTGCCTTATCTGGCCTCAGTGGGAGAAGATGCACCTAGCCTCACAGAGTCTTGAAGTGCCAGGGTCAGGGGATACCCAGGGGGATCCCACCTGCTCAGAGGAGAAGGGGAGGAAGAGGAGGTGGGAAGGATTGTGGGAGGGGGTGACCAGGAGGCAGGCAGTAAGTAGCATCTTACTATAATCTTAACTATAATGAATAAGTTAAAAAAAAGTAATAATAAATTGATTTTTTAAAAGACCCATAAACTCTAAACTTTTTGCAATGTATATATGTGGGATACTATTTTGTCATTCTGGAAAAACCACATAAAAACCTGGTGAGAGCTGGTATTTTATAGATGTGGACAGAAGAGCACCAGCCAGACTTGCAGGGGCTGCTGTAATGACCCTCCTGGGGTGTAACTCTGATAGTTTGTCAGTTCTAAGATGTGCAAACTCAGTGACTCAGCTGTCCCTCCATTTCTCCGTGGGTATCCTTTGGTACTTGCTTCACAGAGACTCCTAGGATGTACATTAGGAAACCCAAATGAAGATGCTCACATCCCTCATCAGCCGGAAAATGAGTCAATAAATCATGGCTTAATCAGAGGGGTTGCTGCAGAGCAGCCCAGTTGAATGAGCCACAGCCTAAGTGTAAACATGAAAAATGATAGCAAGGGAGAAAAACAAGATGCAGAATGATCTAGCTCCATCATGATGGGATTTAAAATAGAACTGGGATTACATAACGTTAAGTAGAGGACTGAGCCTCCGTAGCATGAACACCCAAAATTGGCATTGATCCAGTCTTTTGCACCTTATACTTCATTGCATGCTTTGCCTGGGTCAGGCTGTCTGATGCTCACAGCAGCTCTGTCAGGTAGATATGATGGTGTGCATTTTATAGGCAAGGAAACAGCCGTGGTGATGCAGAGTAACTTCCCCAGGTCATAAAACTGTGAGGTAGCTCAGTCAGGAAAGGGCAGGTGCCTCCAGTCTGAATCTGAAATACCCTCACAGGCTCAGACATTTGAATTTTTGGTCCAGGCAATGACATTATTTGGGGAGGTGGGGGTTAGCTATAGGAAAGGGGCTTCTTGAGGGTGAGCCTTCTCACTTTCTGTCAGCTTTCTGCTTCCTATTGAACAGAAATGGGGGAGAGGAAAGACGCTCATGGCCAATAAAGAGTCTGCCTGCCCCATGCCTTCTTCATCCTCAAACTATGAGCAGCAAGGGAAAGCAACAGAGCAAGGTCTGCCTACCCCTCCCTCTGATCAATAGCAGGCTCCCAGCACACACATAAGCAACTTTATACTCCAGTGGAAGAAGACGCTAACTCAGGCAGATGCTGGGCAAACAGGAGGGTTTAGGTAAGTGTTCAACAAGAGATGGTCTTCCTGCCTGTAGACCCCACATCATTTTTACTACAAGATATCTTCAGAGTTAGAAAAGCATGCTCCAGATGTAAACTGGCAATCTTGTCTGACAGAAATCTGGGGTTTTGATTTTATTATTGGATGGCCCACTATTCCACCCCAAGAGAGTGGAAATGCAAATTAAAGAGATGTTTTGAATTTTTTTAAAAGTCTTTCAGAAGCCTAAGTCATTATAGTCATAATTGGGGTACAAGATGGAATAAAATCCCCATTGTATCAAGATAAAGATAAAGGGATAATAATTTCTATTGGTCCATTCTTGAAAAACACAGTATTTCTAACAAACTCCTGTATCAATGGCCATCATAATTGCCCATCTCCTCATTGTGAGCCAAATGGCTGGTCTTCTGGCATTGACAAAAGAAGCAATTTCAGTTTTTCTTTGTTTTTCTGCTTCTCCTTCTCTTTTGCTTCCTCCGTTCTTTCGATCCTTGTCTCTCTTTCAGGAGAGCAACTGCAGTGACTCAGTGCTGAATTGGAACAGCAGGCATGGTGTCACCACCCAGTGCAGGCTCTCCTGTACAACTGTGAGCTGTGCCCTGGGATTCTTGCCATGCTGCACCTTGGGTGATCTGAGGTCTGTCCCCTGCACTAACACTCCTAGAATACCTGCTCTGCCCACTCAGGTGAGATCCCTTTTATGGACGCCTGTTATGGCCATGTCATCTTCAGCATGGCATCAAGTACCTGGGATTGTTGACTCTGCTGGCCTTGCTACTTCTCAGCTGTGTGACCATGACAAGCTACTCAACCTTTTCTGTCACTTAGAGGTGACAAATGGAGGCTCTTTGCTTGCTACTTGGCCTAGTCTGTAAGTTTCTTTAAAGAATTGAGTTAGATATGGGCTTTAAGAACCTAACATTTCACGTAAATATCCAGATTTCTTATGTCTGAATCTAGTCATCTAGCCACTCCTACCACAGGCTCTCACAGGGTCTGCTGGAGCTGGTAGTGGCTACCCACTCTGTCTAGGATAGCCCAAGATGAAAACCCTGGAGTTTCTGAGTGGAAGGAACCAACCTGTTATGGTTGTGACACATATTCTAGCACCACATTCATCCATCCCTCTCATAGCTCTGTGTTTCTTGGCCCTTTCCTTTGCCTAGAATATTCTCCTGCACAGATTTACTCAGAAATCCTATTCATCCTTCGAGGCCATAGTCATATAATACCTCTACCACAAGCCTCTCTCGGCATTACTATCCCTAATGGAAGCCAAGTTCCTCATCTGACTCGCTCCAAGCACCAGATATAACCATGTCCCAGTGTTTTCCATGGCCAACCTTTTACCCCACCTACTTGTAAACTCACACACACACACACACACACACACACACACACACACACACACACAGAGAGAGAGAGAGAGAGAGAGAGAGAGAGAGAGAGAGAGAGAGAGAAGAGACACAGAGAGAGAGAGAGGTGCATGTAACAACATACATACATACATACATACATACATACATACATACAAAGTATACATGTACTACACAAACACAGGCATACACATACACATGCCAGTTCACAGAGTAGAGGCCCTAACTCATTAATGCTCCCCAATAGGAAACATTCTCTCTAGAATGGGCAGGAATAATGCCCCTACCTGGCCTAATATCCAAATTCTGTGTCTTGGAATCAAAGAATGCAGTATTATTGAAAAGGGAGTGTGGTGTTTTGAGTATGCTTGACCATAGGGAGTGGCACTATTAGTGGCCTTATTGCAGGAGGTGTGGCATTATTGGAGGACTGTGTCACTGGGGGGGGTAGGCTTTGAGGTCTCATATGGATCAAGATGTAGAACTCCTTCTCCAGCACTATGTCTGCCAGCATGCCGCCATGTTTCCCACCATGATAATAATGGACTGAACCTCTGAAACTGTAAGCCAAATCCAGTGAAATGTTTTCCTTTATGCCATGGGCATGATGTCACTTCACAGCAATAGAAACCCTTAATAAGACAGAAGTTGGTAACAGGAGTGGAGTACTCCTGTGATAGGCCTAACCATGCTTTTGTTTGGAAGAATATGGGCTCTGAGACTTTGGATTAGAAAAGCAAAAGCTCAGAATACCACGATACAACTCACAGACCATATGAAGCTCAACAAGAAGGAAGACCAAAGTGTGGATGCTTCAGTCCTACTTAGAAGGGGGGAAAAAAATTATGGGAGGTAGAAGGAAGGAGGGGTCTGGGAGGGAGAAAAGAGGGGAAGGCATAAGGGGGCAGGATCAGGTGTGGGAGGACATGAGGGTGAAGTACAGAGGGTCAGGAAATTGAATGGAGATGTGTATCCATGGGGGATGGGGAACTGGGGGTAGCCACTAAAAGTCCCAGATTCCAGGGAAGCAAGAGCTTCCCAGGACCCAACAGGGATGACATTAGCCAAAATACCCAACCAAGGGGAGAGAGCACCTGTAGAGATCATATCCAGTGGATAGGCATCCCCCAGTTGAGGGATGGGGCCACCTACCCATCTCAAAAATTTTAACTCAGAATTGTTCCTGTCTAAAGGAAATAAAGGGACAAAGAGTGGAGCAGAGACTGAAGGAAAGACCATCTAGAGACCGCTCCACCTAGAGATCTATTCCATATGCAGATACCAAACATAGAAACTATTGCTGATGCCAAGAAATGCTTGCTGACAGGAGCCTGGTACAGCTGCCCCTGAGAGGCTCTGCCAGAGTTTGACCAATACAGATATGGATGTGTGTAGCCAACCATTGGACTGAACACAGGGACCCCCAGTGGAAGAGTTGGGGGAAGGACTGAAAGTGCTGAAGGGGATTGCAACCCCATAGGAAAAACAACAGTATCAACTAACTGGGCCCCACAGAGTTCCCAGGGACTAAACCACCAACCAGAGAGTACACATGGAGGGATCCATGGCTCCAACTGCATATATAGCAGAGGATTGCTTTATCTGGAAGGAGAGGCCTTGGTCTTGTGGAGACTCCCCAGCATAGGGAGACGGTAAGGCAGTGAGGCAGGAGTGGATGGGTGGGTGGGGGAGCACCCTCATAGAAGCAGGGGGTGGGGGATGTGATGGGGGGGTTGCAGAGGGGAAACCAGGAAGGGGGACAACATTTGAAATGTAAATAAATGAAAACAAAAGAAAAGCAGTTAGAAGCTTTAAGTGGGGCTTAATGGTCCATACTAATTGGAGCATGGAAGACTATGGTGCTGAGGGTGATTTGAACTGTTAGGGCCCTGCTCAAGAAGTTTTATAGAAGAGTTTTAGTATGTGGCCTAGAGATTGTTCTTGTGACATCTGGGATAAGAATGTGGTCTAAAAGTCTGCCTGAGGCTAAAGAGAAGAGATTTTAGAGTAATTCCTTTGGCAGATGAAGTCTCAAAAGAGGCTAGTATTAACTCTATAGTATAATTATTAGTGGTCATTCTTATGCAAATCTATAATGCAGAAGAACAAACGGAGTGAGAAAAACACAAAATGTACAGTTTGGGGAGAAAGGGGGCACCAGGAAGTGGAATGGAGCCAAGTCCTGTGTTCAAGCAGATAAACAGATTAAAGAAAAGCCTGTGGTAAATGGAATAAAAGGAGTGGTGGCCCCAGGGCAAGTCCCCACCCAGCTAAGCTGCCAACTTGTGTAAAAAATTAAAGAAAGGTTTAGGGCCAAGTGTGAGGCTTCACACCTTTGATCCCTGCACTCAGGAGACACAGGCTGATGGATCTCTGACTTTGAGGCCAGCCTGGTTCACAGAGTGAGTTCCAGAACATTCAAGATCAAGCAATGAAGGAAACAATCAAAAACAGAGAGCTGGTGAGATTGGAATTGAATGGGGAGCCCATGTTTCAGTCCCAGCAAACAACAGAACTTGGAAGCCTCGACCATATGGTTCTGAGTCAAGGGTAGAAGAAAAGGGTTATGAAATCTCTCTCTGAGGCTAAAGAAAGCCACTGAGGCCAGATGTATAGCAGGGGTGTCCCTACATGGAGACTTAGAAAAGCCATTGTGTGAAGCTATAAAGCTGAAGCCTGGATTACCTCGGAGACACCAAGATGTTGAAGATGCCAGAACTGTGGGATACCCGCCAAGGAGTGTTACTTACAGGAAGTGGAAGCAGCTCAAAGGAAACAAGTGTGTTGTAGTCAACAAAACTGAAAGAAGTTGGAGATCTGGAGAATGCTTTGACATCAGACTTAAGAGATGCAGAGTTTAGGGTTTGCCCAGCTGGCTTTCTGTCTTGCTTTGGTTCGGTATTTCCTTACTATGCTCCCTTTCTTTCTTTTTAGAATGGTAATGTAAATCCTATGCCATTATATGTTAAAAGTATGTCATCTGATTTTTTTTTTTTTACTTTGATTTTATAGGGGAATTACAATTAAGAGACTGCATGACTCTGAGAAGAGACTTTGAATTTTGGACTTTTAAACAAGTTTGAGATTCTTATAGACTATGGGGACTTTTGAAGCTGAACTGAATGCATTTCTGCATTATGTTATGGCTACAAGCCTATGGGGACAGGGAGTGGACTGTGGTGATTACAGTAAGAATGGTTTCCACAGACTCATGTGTTTGAATACTTGGCCATAAGGAGTGGCACTATTAGGAGGTGTGGTCTTATTGCAAGAGTGTGGCACTGTTGGAGGAAGTGTGTCGCTGTGGGGATGCACTTTGAGGTCTCTTATTCTCATGCTATGCCTTGTGTGGCTTACAGTCCCCTGCTACCTGTGGATCAAGATGTGGAACTCTCAGCTCCTTCTCCAGTACCATGTCTGCCTTCCTGCTACCAGGCTCCTCACCATGATGATCATGAACTAAACCTCTGATGCTATAAGCCAGCCCCAAGGAAGTGTTTCCCTTTATGAGAGTTGCTATGATCATGGTGTCTCTTCACAGCAATAGAAACCCTAACTGAGAAAATGAGTCATAAAGTTACAAATGAAACTGAAGCTACTGTTCAGTTCAGACAAACTTGTGGTGGGAGGCCAAATGGGGGTGTCTGGCAGGAACCCAAGGAAATCACACCACTCTGCAATAGAGTGAGGGGATTTAAAGACTCTACCAGCCTCTACTGGCTTTGAAGAGGCCAGTAGAGATCCAAGGGATGCATGTAGCCTCTAGAAGCATGGAAGGGAAGGGAATGGACCATGGCCCACATTTTCCAGGAGGAAGTGGCCCTTCTGGCATCTCCATTTAGAGGCCACTGTAGACTTTTGACCCTCAGAACTGCAATATAACAATGACCCAGAATACCAGAATTGATTGATGTGCACCATCCCAGAGAGAGTCACTGGGCACACAAACACCCTCTCAATGGGAAACTGACCTGTGACAGGGAGAAAAACTGAAAGGAAGATGCTATGGGGTCTAGAGCCTGGCCTACTCTCTGATAGCTATGGTGACCTTAAGATATTTTCCATTGAAGGAGCATAGATTCCTCGCCTGTAAATGGAGCTAGAAGCACCTGGTTCCAAGGCTGCTGAGAAGCCACAAGCACACTCACATCTATGGCTGTTAGACTCCCTGAGTATGGTAAACTCCCAGGAGAGCATGTCTACCCACTCACTGCTGCTGACAGCAGGTTTTGTAACCAGGGAAATAGTTTTGATTATAGGCCATATGTGGCCCTGGGTACATACTCGTCCCCAGTATCTTCTGCTGCAAGTACAAATGTTGCTTGCAGACCCGTGCTCCCTCTTCCTCCCCTGCCTCACTGTCAATGTGACTCCCTACTCCAAGTCACAGGCTACCCCAACTTTGTTATGGCTTTTCACACAGCACTCTGTAGTGCTGTCTCTCAGTTTCTGTAGCTGAGGGTGGAGACTGTTTCTTTGTTTCTTGCACCTGGGCAGACTTAGAGACTTGATTTAGCTAAACAGTTGTATAAGAGGACTGCTATCAGATCCCAGCTGAGGCCTCAGGAGGGTCTCTGACTGTCTTAGTCACTGTTCTATTGCTGTGAAGAAACACCGTGACCATGGCAACTCTTATAAAGGAAAGCATTTAATTGGGGCTGGCGAACAGTTTAGAGGTTTCGTCCATTACTGTTATGGAAGGAAGTATGGCAGCGTGCACATAGATGTGAGGCTGGAGAAGGTGCTGAGAGCTCTGCATCTGGATTAACAGATACAGAAACACTGGGCCTGGCCTGAGCATTTGAAAACTCAAAGCCCACCCCCAGTGACATGCTTTCTCTAACATGTCCACAACCTACTCCAACAAGACCACACCTCTTAATCCTTGACAAGTAGCACCACTCCCTAACAACCAACTGTCCAAATATATGAGCCTACAGGGGCTGTTCCTATTCAAACCACCACACTGACAAAGTGTGGGCTAGCCATTTGTGTATTTTTCCTTTGAACGTCTGTGCCTTTGTAGTCACATTCAAAATACATTTGATCACACCAGTGGCTTTGAAGACATACTCTTGTGTTTTCTTTTTCTGGCTTAGGGGATTACATCCAAGTGTTTGGTTTGCGTTGACCTTTGTATACATAAGACTCAAACATCTACCTTTGTTCTTATGCATGTAGATGCATGTTTTTCCCTGTGTCATTTATTGAAGAGACTATCCTTTCTAAAAGCATGTCCTTGGTGCCCTTGTTACAGATAAAATGACTATAGCAAGTGACATGAAACAGAGAGAAGTCACCCTATCCAAAGCTGTTCTAGTCCAGCCAGGATCTGCTGGCCTCCCCTCCACCCCACAATGCTCCACAGATGCCTCCAACACCTAAGATGGGCCTGAATGAGCAGACTGTCCAGCTGTGTTTTTAAGTTTCTGGGCTTGGGTGCTTTGTTACAGCAGCAATAGCTTACTAATACATGGTGTTCCCTATTTAGTGGCTAGAAAAACATCTGTATTGCAAATTCCCTATTTAGTGGCTGAAGAAACATCTAAATTGCAAATTACTATGACCAACAGGTAGCTGATGAGAGGCCCACTTTGAATATTAGACTTAAATTCTTCATAAAGTATAATGCTAATTAACATTTTTCACAGAAACAAAAAAGCATTAAAAATTTACATCCATGCACAAAAGACTCCAAATCATGAAAGCAATCCTGAACAAGGCCAAACCTGGAGGTAATATATTACCTGAGTTTAAAACATTCTACAAAGCTGTACTAGCCAAAAGGCATGGCACCAGCACAAACAGACACACAGCCCAGAGAATAGAATGAAGAACCCAGAAATAGATGCATATGAGTGCAGCAATCTGCAACAAAGGCACCAAGAACATATGTAAAGAAAGAGGCAGTCTCTCAGATGAATAATACAGAGAACTTTGTGTCTTTACAAAAAAAAAATAGAACTAAGCCCCATAACTCACCATATACAGAAGTCAACCCAAATGACTAAATGCTTAGACATAAGACACTAAACTATGCACCTGCAAGAAGAGAGTTATGGTGATCAAATGAGAAATGTCTCCCACAGGCTCATGTGTTTGGACTTTTAGCTCCTTGCTGGTGGTGCTACTTGATAAAGTTATGGACTCTTTAGAAGGTGCAGCTTTGCTGAAGGGAGTCATTGAGGGATATCATTGAGGCTTTATAGCCTCATCCCATTTCCTCTTCTCTGTCTTGGTTTCTGTCTTGAAAATTATCTCTCAGTCCCCTACTCTGGCAACTTGCTGTGTGCCTCCCGCACCATTATGGACCATAAGCCAACTAAACTCTTTCTTCCTTAAGTTGATTCAGCCATTGCAGCAAAAGAAAAGTCATTAGGCATAGGGGAATATAGCAGGACAGGTTAGGGATATGGCTCCAAAGGCATAGACAATAAAAGCAAAAATATGTAAACAGGTTGCACCAACATGAGCAAAATGAGGGAAAAGCTTCATAATAGGAGAAAATATCTACACACCACTCACTTCTGGGGTAGAGGGATGCCCAGAAATCACAGGTATGAACCGGGAGGTTATCCTCTGACTTCCACATGCACGGGCATACACCCACTCACAGATATATTCACATGCAGACCTCCACACAAAATCAACCCAATGTAGATCTGAATATATGTTTTTTTTTTTAAGAAGACATAGGATGTACCATAAAGTATATGAAAATGCTCAGTATCACTAATTAGGGATATAAATCAAAGCTACAGTTAGTGGGGTCCATGCCACAGAATCCGATCTCCTAGGGAGGATAAAGAAGGAAGATTTCACTCTTAAAGCCTGCCTGTGTAGCTTAGTTGAAATCTGTCTCAAGATTATACACACATACATACAGACTTGTCTGGGTATAAAAGTCAAAAAGTAAGAAATGAAAAACATTAATGAAGCACTTGAACACTTTAATGAGGGCAGAAATTAGCACAACCAGTATGGAAAAGAGTGTGGGATATCCCACAATAATTTAGAAATAGAAATAGCATTTGGTACAGTTGGAACAACAGGGTAGCTATCTCCTTCGGATTGAAACACTGTTTCCTAAAGAGAAGAGGAGGCTCATAATATGCTAGAGAAACTGACAAAGTTCAGAAGGTTCATGAAACTTACAAGATTCATAAAGCCCCTCCCCTGGGTTATAAAAGCTAAGTAATCATTAATGGGAAGCAGACTCTCAAGAGGAACTGCCTGCAAGTTGAACACCAGAGATACAGCTGTCATGAGTCACCATCCATGCAGGGATAGGCTTTCTGGTGGTGTAATTGCCTTTGAGTCACCCATGCTACTGTAAGTAACATGGACAAACTCACTGAGTCACTAAGCTAGACTTGGGTGGACTGGTTTCTTTGGTCCATCATCAGTGTTCTACCTGGGGTGAACAGGTTTCCTCATATCACAGCATTACTGAGTACACATTTTAAAGAAATGAAAGTGGTATGTTGAGATACCCGCTTGCCATCAACTGCAATCCTGCTAACCAGGGTATGGTATCACTGGAGGAGGGGATAAAGCAAGTGTGACACATTAACACAGCCTGTCAGCTGGAGGACTATAAGTGACCATGAGTCAGATCTAAGAAGCCAAATGCTACACGGTTCTCATACGTAGGAACTAACACAATCCGCAGAAATAAAGAGTGGAGGGTAGTTGCCACAGGTTGGGAAGGCACCACAGGAATATAAGAAGGGTTTGCCACAGAATACAAAATTTCAGGGGCTAGGGGTTCAGCTCAGTGGTGGGGCATCTGCCTAGTATGCACAAAGTCCTGAGCTCAATCTGCAGCACCACAAAAAAGGTTCAAATTTCAGTTAGTCAAGAAGAAGGCATCTAGTGTTCGACCACTATTATCTGTGGTCAACGGTGATGTCTATCTACGTCATGGTAGCTAAAATAAAGAATTTTGAGTGTTTCAATACAAGTAAATGTTTAATGTTTGAGACTGTAGATTTGCTAATGACACACTACACACTTATATTAAAAGGTCATGCCATTCCCCCAGCAACATGTAACATGTAAAATCATTATGGGTCAATTTACAAAAATGTAGGAATGACTGAGCTGAAACCGATGTGACAGAAGTTGCCCCCATAACGGACTAAGAGTCTCATCTTCACCAAACCCAGGCCTCTGGGTTTCACTACAGTGTTCAGAAAGAAGCCAGGATAAGGTGAAGAACACAGAGATAAGAAGAGGGGATGCTGCGGCAGCCCTAAGGGTCTGCAGAGGATCCAGCACGGCTTTGTGCTTGATTGCTGCAGAATGTCCATCCAAAGTCAGGGTATCTTTCCCAAATAATGATGTATGTTTGCACATACATGTGTGTTTGTCTAGCATGCACAAAGTCCTGAGCTCAATCCCCAGCACCACAAAACCAAAACACACACACACACACACACACACACACACAAAGGTTTAAATTTCAGTTAGTCAAGAAGAAGTCATCTAGCATTCGACCACTATTGACTATGGTCAACAGTTGTCTATCTACCTCATGGTGGCTTCCTACATATGCGTTTTAGAGCAAACTGCCAATATTCACACAGGCAGATGACATCCCTATGTTTGTCTTTGCCTATTTAAAAAGAAATCCTCAAACCCAGCCAAAGCTGAGGGCATACAGCTCTCTCAAAGCATCCATGAGCTTGCAAATAGCCCTAAAAATACACACAGATTTCTAGAAACAGATAGGAACTTTTCAAGGCCTCATTTCATGAATGTGAGCACACTGTCATTGTCTTCAGACACACCAGAAGACGGCGTCAGATCCCATTACAGATGGTTGTGACCCACCATGTGGTTGCTGGGAATTGAACTTAGGACCTCTGGATGAGTATTAGTGCTCTTAACCTTGGAACCATCTTGATGCCCCTCGGATGGGGGATGCCGAGGAGGAGGCACCCTCTCAGAGGCAAAGAGGAGGGGAGATGGAGGGAAAGTCTGTGGGGACAGGAGGGGAGGCAACATTTAGGATGTAAATAAATAAAATAACTATTAAAGAAGATGAAAAGTAGAAAAATTAAATTAAAACAGGTCATTGGAATGGAGTATTCAAGAAAATATATGCTTGATACCCAATTTGCGAAAACATTAAATAAAAAATTTGTCTTAAATAAATAAAGTATAAAAGGCCCAATTTCCCGACATCTCATTCCCTGGCATGTTTTCTAAAACTTTGTAGTCGATTGTTGGAATCCACTACTCCTTACCACCTCACAGAGCTGTGGCTAAAGCCTTCCCCTATAATTCTTTAACAAGAACCCTTTCCTGTCTACTGCGCAGGGAAGATGTACCATGTATGTGGTTAACATCGCCTGGTGGACTGAGGTTTGGAACTGAATTAAGAAGAAAAAAAACCTCTAAGGTGACGTAAGACTAACTCTTCAGGCCAGGCCTTTCCCACAAGCCAGCCAAAGGTCAGATGGTTGCAACCCATTGTGAACAAGGTATGCTCTGTGCCCTCTGCTACAGGGACGTCAGCCTCTGTTTCAGGGCTGTAATTGAACTAGAAAGTGGAGACTACTAAATTAAAAACATAGCAAAAGTTAATACTTTGGGTTCAGCGTCTTTCTCAAGTAGGCAGCCCGTAGGTTGTCTCAGCCTTTGTTCTCATTACCAGGGCTGGTTCTGATTTGTCCCGTCAGGTTTGTGCACTCTTGTGGGAGTGGCATTTCCCACTGTTGTTCACATTGTGTTATACTTGGCTCTGGACATGTCAAAATTTTGTCTGATTTTACAGTGTCATCTCAGCCATGTGTAATGCATGGTCTCCACAGGAAGAATGCTGTTATGACATTACCATGACAGAGGTTTGCAGATGATGCTTAAACAGTCACATGTGACTGCATGCTTTCTTGATGGTCACCCTGGGCTCTCTTGCTGGTTCCTCACAGCTTCCAGAGGAGAGCAAAGTGTTTAAGTGACTCCAGCTGGGAGCCTATATGGCAGGCACTGCACCCAACACAAGATGTCTATTACCTGACTTTATGTTCTCATTTACCCAAACAACCTAGTTATTATTGCATAGGTAAAGAAACAGAAGCACCACAAGGTATTCAAGTACATTTCCCAACTAGTAATTGTGTCAGGACATTTAAGGTCATTTCCAGCCAGTACCTTACCCTGCAGGATAATCCTGAAGAACTGGCCACAGAAAAATTGTCAACAGAATCTTCAGCATCTGTTCTCTGAGATACATCTCAGAGAACGTTCGGGAAAATGCTGAGCCACGGCCCAGTTAATAACCAAGGTGCTGATGTGTGCTTTGCTCAACACTTTCTACTGACATAAATCATGACAGAGACTCTGGCTACAACATTAAATATTGACTGAAGAAGAGGACACACATCTTCAGCCTATAGATTTTCAATACAGATTTTGATGCTTCCTCTGGTGTAGGCATTAATGACTGTGCTTAATTCAGGAGATGGTACCCTGGGGTGAAAGTCAACAGTATGATGTCAGTTTGTAGGACTGAGGGAGGCTGAAGTGGGGAGGGATGAGCTCACAGAGTTATTTTCCCCAATTACACACAATTTCTCCAACAAACACATTTCCTCCCAGGGAAGAGAAAACAAATAAATTACATCAAGGAGAAAGGAGGTAAAAGAAACTTCATACCATGTGATTGGAGACGATTTCTTCACTATTTTTCTCCACCATTTTAAGTATTTTGCTTTCTCTGTTCTTAGAATCCTGCCATGATTTTAATTCTTATTAGAATTATTTTTATGCTATTGAAACTTCATAAGCACCATGACTTTGTGCCTTCATGATATTCTGCTACAGGGACACAGTATATTCAGGGCCTCTTTCACCCACACTGACTCTAGGTTGTTAACACTTTCACTGTTATAAATGTGCTGTGTCAAACATCTCTGGGGGGCCACAAAGGCTAGCATTTCAATAAGTTTGTCCAGGCAGCTGTGGCTCAGTGAAATGCCAGGTAAGAAAGCCACATGTGACAGCCACTTCTCCAGCACAGAGAAGTGGAGTGGACGTGGGTGAACACAGTGCATGGGCCAGTTGAGAAACGTTAACACTCTCACCAAGGCAAAGTAAGAGATGGCCAAGGCAGCCACAGTGGTTGGAGGGAAAGATATCCCAGAAAGAAAAGAGATACAGAAACAGAGAGAACAAAAAAGCTATCAAAGAAGAGGAGCTCATACCAGAGAAAGCAGCACAGGGGCAATTTGTTCTTTTGAGATTTAAATGCAGATGAATAAATAGTTGCTCAATTATTATTTCTGTCTGTAGTGAGCATTAGCAGTGAGTCTAGTCCTCTGCACTCTGAAGCATTGGTGTACAGTGCATTTCTGGAGCACATTGTACTGTCAGTCTCTGAGAAGGGAGGTATACAAGCACCAGCTCACTGGGCTACCATGAAGCAGATGCCTTTAATCACAGGCAACTGATGAATGAAGGTTATGGGGCTCAAAAACAGTAACTTGTCTCCAGTCGACCAGCAACAGGTGTCAAGGCCTGAGCTGAAGGCAAAACTCTGCCAAGAGCCTGTCTCCTTCCTGGTATCAAGTGGCAGCTTTCAACACGCTCTACAAAGTGGGATGGAAAAATCTCTCAGAACACTCGAGACGAGAACTCAGGGGGATGATTAATTGAAGATGGATTTGAGCCATCTCCAGGACTCTCTAAGGACTGTCTTCAAGTTGGCAAGTGTTAGAGGCTTAAAATGTCCATGAAGGGAAGAAGGCGTGAAAGGTGTAAGAGAATGAAGGGAAATAAAAGGGATAGAGGGATGGGAGGGACATGGGGCATCCACACACAGTACTGTGTGTGTGTGTGTGTGTGTGTGTGTGGTGTGTGTGCAGGGAAATGTCCTTCTGTAACCCAGTGCTGTGTGGAATGAATATATACCAGGAAGAAGAGGATACTGAGAAAAAAAAGTGATCACAGAGTTTTCTACTTTGAGTAAATGAAAACAGAGACAGCAGTGTGTACAGCATCATTTAAATGAAATGGGAAATGGAACCAACTCAAACAGACCACAGTAAAAATGATGGTCAGACAGAGACATTCCACTCAACATCCAAACCATTGGGAGTTTTATTAAACATGAAAAAATACATGAAAAAATGTGCTAGTTTGGATGAAAAATGTCCCCTGTAGACTCATGTGTTTGAACACTTGATCTCTAGTTGGTGGTTTGAATGATAATGGTCCAAAAATGTTCATATATCTGAATACTTGGTCCCCAGTTGGTGGAACTGCTTAGGAACCATTAAGAGGTTTGGCCTCTGTTGGTGGAAGTGTCTCACTGCAGGATGGGCTTTGAGATTTCCAAAGTCCATATTATTACCAGTGGGGTGCGTTCTCTCACACACTCTTTCTATCTCTCTCCCGCTTCCCCCTCCTTCCCTCCTTCCCTTCTTCTCTCTCTCCCATTCCCTCCCTCCCGCTTCCCTCTCCCTTCCCTCCCCCTCCCTCTCCCCCTCTCTCTCTCCCACTCTCTCCCTCCCTCCCCCTTTCCTCCCTCCGACTTTCTCTCCCACTCTCCCTCTCCCTCCCTCCTTCATGGAGCTGTGGATCAGATGTAAGCTCTCAGCTATTGTTTCAGCACCATGTCTATCTGCCTGCCTGCCTGCTGCCTGCCTGCCTGCCATGCTCTCAATCACAATGGTCATGGGCTCACCCTCAGACACTGTAAGCCACAATAAACTCTGTCTTCTCTAAGTTGCCTTGGCCACGATGTCTTATCTCAGAAATAGAAAAGCAACTGAGCCGGTGCTGTTATTTAAGGAAGTTATGGATGGAACTTTCAGGAGGTGGGGCCTTGGAAAAGGAAGTAGTTGCTGGGGGTGGGGGGGCTCTGAGACATTTTAGCCTTGCCCTGCTTTCTGAATGAAATGTAATCAGCTAACTTCCTGCTGATGCTGCCATGCCATACCTGTCCCGCCATGCTGTACTCTAGTCTCCTGAAACCATAAGCCAAAATAAAGCCTGTCTTCTCTACCTTGCTTTTTGTCTTGGTATTTTATCAAAGTAACAGAAAAGAAAGTAACACACAGAAAAATATCCATCACAGTGAGAGGTTAGAAAGTCAAGTATAAAACTGAACCAAACAATGAAGAGCACTTATGCACAGAAAGGAAAAAACTCTTTTGAGAAATTAGACAAAATTTAACACTGGTTTCACAGTACTGACGTTTTGGTTTTAGGGTTCTTTTGGTTTGTTTGTTTGACTTTTTGCCTTGTGATTTGAGAGTTTTCACAAGTGTTTACTTATATAATTTGTATGTATCAATATGTATTGTTTTAGGACAGAAAAAATGTTAATGAATATAAAAACCACAAAAGGATCTATGTAGACAGACACTTGGAGAGAAACATGCACTCGTGCATTCACTGTCAGGCAAGTGATGCACATTCACTAAGATCTGCCTCCATCTTGGCAGTACCTGAGAAGGATACAGGAATGAACGGGGCAATCCAAGCACCCCATCAAATCACAAGCCCTTCCTCATTAAAGGTAAGAATTCCTACTAAGTGTCATGCTGACTTAATCAGCAGGACCTCTCACAAGCTTGGGCAAGTGTGGGACACTGTACCAGCAGATTGTCCAACCAGCCATGTGCACCCCAGGGCCTCACATGCATCTCCATCAGTGTCCTGATGCCCACGCTCTTCTCCGTGAGTACAGCAGAACCTTGCACCCTCTCTGTGAGTACCCCAAGACTCCATATCCTTTTCAGTTAGTGCCCTGAGGCCCTCCATCCCTCTATCAGTGCACCCTCTGGCTTGTGCCTGGAGTGGAGAGACAATTCTATCTCCTGGATCAATATGCTGGGATTTAGTGTACTGCTGGGCTGAGATCGACCCATGTGGAAACCACTCAGGAAGGACTCCGAGAGCCTTACCCTGGTGGCAGTGATGGGAGTCACACCATGGGCTTCTCTGTCATCTAGGTGAGAGCTGAGTCGAGGAGAGCCCAGAATTCTAAGCTGGACATCTGGCCAGAGTTTCCACAGATAGCAGGAGGAGGGACCTGGTTAGGGGTGAAGATGAAGAGTTCAAACAACCTAGGCACATATGGAATCCCAGCACCTGGAAGTCTGAGGCAGGACTATGTCCATGAGTTCGAGGCTACCCTAGGCTGTGTAACAAATACCACGACATCCAGAGCAACAAAGCATGACCCTCTCTTCAAAGCCATTTTTAAAAATTCAGATCTATACATACAATAAAGCCACGTGAAAAGCCCTCTAACGAAATAAGGAACAGCAAACCCAGCTTAAACAAACATTCAAAGTATTACATTCCAGGCCAGAATGTAGTGAGCCAGGCACTGACAAGAGTCCAGGTACCTTATGATGTAATGTAATGGTGACAAATACCCACACAGAGTTTATCATCGTTTCTATGTTGCAACCTGTAATCACCCTGACAACAGCTCGTCAGCTTACAACTTGGCATCCTTTGAGGACGCTTTCCATGGTGTTCACTGGAAAAATATAAAATGTTTATGATGCCACCACAGATCATGAATGCACATGAATATTCAGCACTTAATAGTCAACAAACACCAAGATGAGCAGAGAGGCTTGTCCGCACTCTAAAGTGACACTGCGCCCCTGAGTTGTGTAGCAGGGTTTATCCTCAGAATTCCATACTGGGTATACGAAAATGATTCTGAATTCAGAGTTTTGAAAGTCAGAAACAAAGGTGAATATTGCCATCATTTATAAGGAAAAAAATAGGAATACACCAAATACCCCAATTAGAAGCAAGGTAAGAAAATTACAGTGTATGCTTTCAGTGGGCTAGAAGTCCGCTGTTACAGGAGAATGGTTATGCACCACTGTATACACTGGACTATTTGCTCCTTCCCAACAGCTGCATGATATTTTCCTGTGGACACTCATGACTCCTTGACTCTGGTTGCCTGGCCCTGTAACTTCAGCTTGATACAGGGTAAACATAAATGTCAGTAGCTGATGTCAAGAACCTGGGTGTTTAATAGAAAAGAAAGGGTGGCTGTTTACAGAGCAGTGTGCACAGCGGATGTATGAAAATGAGAGCAAACATTATGATAGCTGGGAATTCATGCACAGTAATTAACAAAACCCTCACATTCCATTTCTAGTCAGAAAACAACACTTCTGGCTCTCCAGACAGACCACAATGTGTTACAGTGTCTATATTTGTGCTTTTCTGGTGACATCGAACCTTAGAGCACACATTTTTGAAACACCAGTGGCTGGCTGGGACAAATTATGAATTCATTCACATCCTGCACTCCAAAAGTCACCGTGCTGGGACTAACACTGAAGAAAAGTTTAACAGGGCACTGGTACTAATTTCATGTGCACACAGTCTCCGGAACTTGGGCTACCTACTGAGGCTGGGATGAAAGACATCAGACTACATAGAGCACGCTGATGCCAGGTGGAACACGAGTATACCTGAGCAGAAAGTAGGGCAGCTGCTGGGTTTCAAGGAACAGAGTTTGGAGTAAATTGTGCCCTGTGGGGGTGACAACCGGGTTCCAGAGTAATGGGGATTCCTGAGAATAAAAAGGAAAACTAAAGAGGTCCATCCTTAGAGGAGGGCCTACTACCAATACTTCACTAGAACAGCGTGTTTCCTAACTGCATTCTAAAATGTGTTCTTATACCCGTGAATAAGCATAGCCCTCACCCCGCATCAAATGCTTATCTTTACAGCAAGTGGAGGTCACTCATTACCGAAAACCACAGCTGGTCATAATGCAAAGACCGTGTGACTGGGGGTGCACAACCCCTACAGATGGATCCATGGTACAGCTCCCGCACCTAAAGCTCAAGAAACATCATGGAAGCAGGTGGGGGGTTGCAAAAGACAGAGGACAGTGACAGGAAGTATGTTGTGAGATTTCTGTCTCCTGGGAACCACAGGGAAGCCACACTAATGATTGCTCAATAAGATAGCTGCCTGAACAAGACCTGGGCAAAGATATATCAATAAATATGTTCACTGGGAAGAGGGAAATATAATGGGATCCCACCCCTAAAAATAGAACAAGAGACAAGTAAAGACTGCCAAGAGAGGGACCAATAGTCCCTTCCAGGCATGAGCCCCCAAACTGGTTCTTCAAAGTGCTCAGCCTTGAAATCATATAAACACAATACTTAATACACTCATCTTATTGTATTTGTATATTTATGCATTATACATATATATATAAACAATAATAATAATCAAGGAAAAAGAGACCACCAATTTGAGAGGAAGTGAGTAGGCCATGGGGGATGCTAGAGAGAGAAGACATGGGAGAGGGCAGAGGAAGGAGAGTGGGTGAGGTGATATAACTATATTTTAATTTTAAAAATAATAAACAAAAACAACGCATCCTACCAGAATCTGAAACAAAGCCTAAAATATCAAAATTGGTGGCCAGTCACCACCAGACCAAAACCCAATACTGGTACTAGGAATATAACCATCAAGGGGCCATATGCAAGCAGAAGACATGAGTCTGAAGTTAAAAGTTCATTGGCTAGAGTGTAGTAGAACCCATGAAACCATTCCAAGATAGTAAACACCTGCTGGCACTTGTGGGGCCAGCTGTCTTCAGTGCTTTGCAGGTGGCATCTACAGGTGCACCAGTTGCAGAGGCTGGCATGCAGAAGAACTCCTGCAGCTTCAGAGAGACCAAGTGCTATGGGAAGATGATGATATCATAGACCAGCCCAATGTGGCGAGGCCACGAAGATCAGCAGTCATGGGGCATCTGTGGGAGAAAACTGAACGCAGTGGACAAAGGCACGGGAAACTTCAGGAGAGATAGGGAGATTTACAAAAATGAAGGATCTAGAGTGGAAAGATGTAAAATCTTAAAGCGTAAACTTCATTGCATAGAAAGCCATCAAAAGACAGGATTGATGAACTTGAAGATGGTTCAATAGAAATGTTTATAAACACTAAAGTAAGAGTAAGAATCTCTCCCTCTCTGTGTCTCTGTCTCTCTCTCTCTCTCTCTCTCTCTTCTCTCTCTCTCTCTCTCTCTCTCACACACACACACACACACACACACACACATATCCACACATGCTGCACAAGATCTGCAAACTGCTTCCAAGTAGTCTGATGCACATGTCACAGCTGCTACAAGGAGGAGAAAGGAGAGAAAAGTAATGTGAAATAAAATAGAAAACATACCAACCAAAATTCTTCCAAATCTGATTTAAAACATCAATCCACAACCTAAGAAGCTCTCCAAACCATACATAGCAAAGGGTCGGGGGGTGGGGTATATATCTGCACATGTCACAGACAGATGGATAAAAGCCAGTGCTACAATGCCTGGAAGCAGCTAGGATGGAAAGATGCACGCTCCAGAGAACAGGGTGACTGGAATAGCAGGGGCTTCTATTCAGAAAGAACAATGGGGTCTTCTCACTTATTTTACTTTTTATGTGCATGGGTATCTTGTCTGCCTATGTATCTGTACACATTTGTGCCTGGTCCCCTCACAGGCCAGAAGAAGGTGTTGAGTCCCCTGGAACTGGAGTTAACAGAGAGGTGTGAACTGACATGTGGGCGCTGGAATTTGAACCTGGGACTTCTGCAAAAGCAGCCAGCCAGTGTTCTTAAACACTAAGCCATTCCTCCAGCCCCAGAATGGTGTCTTTAGAATATCATAAAGGTGCTAAAAGAAATTTGTCAGCCTTGCATTCTGTATCGAGTCAAAATGCTTTTGAAAACAAAACTGTAATGTCTGGAATGGCAGGCTCCCTCCACTCACGAACTGAAGAGGACTGTAGTTAGAGTTGTACAGAATCAAGCCAGTCAAGACCCCAGCACAACTAAGGTGGGGGCCAATGAGACCCACACCACTGGCCCCGTTTTTATGTGGCTGCTGGGGATCCAAACTGGCAGGCAGGTGTTTTACCAACTGATCCACTGCTCAGCCCCAAATTTGAGGTTATTAATACACAAGCATGTAAAAAGCTAAAGTTGCCAGTTAGAACTTTTCCACTTGCAGGCTTTTGTTTAAGCCTGATGAGCATTAAAAAGTAGAGGGGGAGGGGGAGAAAGAAGGGTAGCTAGAGAGATGGCTCAGTAGTAAGAGCACTGGCTGCTCTTCCATCGGACCTGGGTTTTATTCCTAGCACCCACATGGTGGCTCACAATCATGTTACTCCAGGTCCATGGGTTCCAGCGCCCTCTTCTGGCTTCCACAGGCACTGTATTCACATGGTACACAAATCTACATTCATCAATCACTGATACACCTAAAGGAATTTTTTATGAAAAATAAAAGAAGGAATTGATAATATGTAAGATACTCATAGGTTTTGGTGCAGAACATACTTCCAAATCATCTCATAATATCTGAGAACCTCTCTGCTCTGCAGATGTTAGCTATAGATTTATATCAGAATCCAGCCTTGTTGATTACAGATAGATGTGTCCAGAAAAATGGAGCTTGGGAGAATGTCCTGTACGAGTCACTGAGAGGCAGAAGCCAAGAAGCAAAACATTCTCCAGATACATAGAGAGCCCAAACTGGTATCTTATTCAGTGGCCAAGAGGAAAACAGTGACGGAATTGCTGTTTTGATTCATTCCTAACCCTCTCAGAGTAGAGAAAGTAAAGGAGCCCATAAAACAGTACTTGTGTGAGATTGACAGCCACCATTGGAGGCAGGCTTCAGAAAGACTGGGAAACAGAACAGCAAAGCACATCTCTTTCAAATGCAAATCCACAGAGAGCAAAGGCCAGAGAGGTGTGTTCTGGAAGACTCAGCTGATTCTCCTGAAGACTGCAGAGTAATTAGACTCCAGAGAGGACACTTAAGAAGCCGTGTTGGAGCTTATTAAATACGCCATGATTCGACTTTTCGATTCTGCTTGAAAAGTGTGCTTTAAAATAATTGCATTCTTAATGGAATTTATAAATATACAAACTAAAGTGATTGGCAGAGAACTCACTGGGTTTAATAAGATGAGTTGCCTACAAGTGCAAGCTTTATGGCATCTTCCACTAGACTAGGGAGCTAGAAACCATGTAAAGTACCTGCAGATGTCCTCTTGTGAATACAAACATCAAATATATGTTACTGTGGCAACACACACCTGGAATATCAGCAATGACAGGGCTGAGGCAGGAGGATTGTGAGTTTTCAGACCAACCTAGACTATATAGAGTTTCAGGCCAGCCTGGCCTCTAAGACCCTGCCTCAAAAGCAGAAAGAGGAAGGGGAGGGGAAAGGAAGAAAGGTACCTGTTACAAGTGTGAACACTTCTGCACAAGTTCTCTTGATGGTCAACTTGACTGTGTCTGGAATCAACTAAGAGACAAGCCTCTGGGTACATCCGTGAGGGACTTTCTGGACCTTGTTAACTGAAGTTGGGAAGCCCCACCCTAAATTCCTAGGACAGCTAGATAAAAGGAGACCTGAGAGAAAAGATTAGTTCTTTCTACTTGCTTTTCCTCCAGCTTGCTAACAAGTTCATCTACCTTGCTGCTGCTGCTGCTGCTGCTGCTGCTGCTGCTGCTGCTGCTGCTGCTGCTGCTGCTTCCACTATGGTCCTTTTCTGGTTTCAGAACACAGCTTATTTGGGCTTCCACTGTAGACTAATGATGAAAGGCTTTCCAGAAATCCTCCAGGTTCTCAACACCAGTTTGGACTGCTGAGATACCCAGTCTTGTGGCTGGAGTTCTCAGCCTCTCCAGTGTCAGATGGCCCTTGCTGGACTAACTGTATTGTACAAGCAAACCTAATAACCTCCTCTTTAAGGTGTGTGTGTGTGTGTGTGTGTGTGTGTGTAAGTATGCACATGTGTACATTTGCATTCATGATGGCCAGAAGAGGATTTTGGATCCCTTGGAGGTAGAGTTGCAATTGTGTGAGGGATGGTGGCTTGTTATGTGTGTGCTTAGTCTAAACCCTGGTCCTCATGATTCTGTAGCAAGGGTTCCTAGCCCCTGAGCCATCTCTCTAGATTCTCTAGACCCTCCTAGTCATTCTGTCAGTTTCTCTAGAGAACCCTGATTAACATCATTCAAACAAAGCTGGGCACACATAACCCTCTTCCACTTATGCTGCATTTGCATGTTTTCTGGTCATCAGTTTCTTCCCATCATCCCACCCTGCAGTCTGCAGCCAGCACGGAAGCCTAGTGACAGTCCCCAGATTAAAACTATGGTATTGCCTCTTCTGCGATCAGAGCCAGCTGTGTGGGCGTGCAGCCTGCGCAATATCCACGACTTGGCTTCCCACTCCACTGATGCTCTTACCTCTGAAATTTTGCTTGGAAAATATTACCATAGCACATGCTTAGGAGCCACCTGGGGATGCAGTGGATCCCTGTAGGAATATGGACAGGTATGGTGCTTGAAACACAGAATTCTCTCTCTCTCTCTCTCTCTCTCCTCCTCCTCCCCTCCTCACACACACACACACAACACACACACACACACACACTATGTGCAGTCTTGGCAAAAACCCAGGTTTGGCTAAACAGGTGAGAGAAGCTTGCCTGCACTGGGTAATGAACCGTGTCACTGTTGAGCAGTGCCTTCTGATTTAAGCATAGGAAGAAACCATGGTGTTAGCAGGCGTGGAATGGCCAAGAAACACTATCACATCCTCTCTAGTTTGGGTCACAAGAAAGTTAGCCTGGATTAGAGGTCACACTCATGTCCCCATTTTCACTGGCACTCCTCTGTGTCAGCAAACAAGGTCACGTTCTGAATTAAGAGAGCAAGGGCTGGGCGAGCCTTATTTGCAGGACACATGCAGCCTATTACTCTGGCTATCCAGACTCTTTGCTTTTACCTTTAAGCTCTGTCTAATCCTTCTTAAAGCCTGCCCTGTGGGCCTCCTTTCCCCCAGGATCTGACAAGGAATTTAACAACAGCAGGACTCCAGGATGCTGTGAGCTGGACTTGATGGGCATCAGAGGGGTCCACCTGGAGGATGGTCCCTGTCCCTGTTTTCCCTGGACACAGCTTGGCCCTGCTGACAGGAATGATGGGGACCCCTTACAGCGGTCAGAGGGCAGAATCTCCAGCATGTGTGTCCTGGGATATGGAAATGAGAGCCTACCATCCTATGGCAGAGATTGGCAGCAGCTGGGAGGTTCTATACCGTCCTATGGCAGAGAGTGGCATAGCTGAGTTGGGAGTGGGCAAAGCCACCACCTTACCTGACACTTCCTGACTGAACTCCTGGCTTCTGCCAGGAAGCACCCAATAGAGTCTCACTTCACCCACATTTTCCAGAGGAGGACGGTAAGACTCAGGGACAGTATACAGATGGCCCAAGTGACTCAGCTAATACATACAAAATCAAGATTTGAGTCCAGACCAAAATCTGTTCTTACCCTCTCTAGCATGACTTTTTAGTCACAAATTTAATCTAAATAAACTTTACACAACACGCTCTTCCTTGCTATAGCAATATCCAATAAAACTTGGCACTCACGATTCATAAACAAAGTACGATTGACAGCTTCCTGCCCCAACTCCCCTTCCCCACCATGTTACTATTGAGGAAGCTGTAGGCCAGAAAGGTGAAAAGCACTCAGGATTGCCCAGCCAACAGATGTCAGGCCCAGACACCTGGATCCGCGGTCTATGTTAGCAAGTATGCCCACTGGAATGTTCCATGGAGGACTAGACAAGAGTTTTGACACATCCTAGATACACAAAAACTCCAGGCCTACTGCCCATTTCCAAATTGAGTCAGAAGGTGAATTATAGTGTTTTTAAAGAGCTGATTACAAGCCCCACGATGTCAGTGTTGGGGAAAATGGGGGGGGGGTCACCTTTCTGCAGAGACCTGCCATCATGTAAAGCCGCAGGTAAATGCCTAAGCTGTTCATGCTCTGATATCCTCTCCAGAGTGCCAGCCCCGCTCCCCACACTCACCACCCTGCTCTACTCAAAAGATATCCGCCAAGCACATTATCAATCAAGGCAAACCAAAAGTTTACCCGAATTGGAGTGGGGAGGCTGGCGAGTTGGTAAAGCGTTAGCCATACAAGTATGAGTGCCCAATTCAGATTCCAGAACCCATATTTAAAACAAACAAACAAACAAACAGAAGAAAAAACCTCAGATGTGGCAGCATATACCTTTGTTACACTTGTTATTCTAGAGCAAGGGAGACAGAGACAGGAGGATCCTTGGGCATTCCTGGAGAGTGAGCCAGCTCAGTCAGTGAACTCCAAGTTAAATGAGAGACTGTCCAAAGGGGAGTGTGACTGAGGAAGACACCCACGGTGGTTTGAAGAAAAATGGCCCCCACAGGCTCACAGGCTTACATGCATGGTCATCAGGAAATGGTACCACTTTGATAGTATTCACTTGGCCCTTGGTTAATCTCTTCCTGTTCCTTGGTCCCTTCCTGTTCCTCCTTCTACTTTCATGCCCCACCCCCCATCCCCAGATCCTACATTTGAAACAATGAGAAATTAGTCTTAAATCCAACTTTTTTGACATTATTAATGATACATTTAATCCATTTTCCTGCAAATGATACGGTTTGTTTCTTCTTTGTGGCTTACTAATACTTTACAGTGCGTGCAGAGCACACTTCCTTTTGGCATTCGCTCCCTGACAGGAGTCTGGGCTGACGTCATTCCTGGGCTGTCACAAGCAGAGCAGTGATAAACACGAGCAGGTGTCGCTGCTGTACACTGACTTC
The DNA here is from genome assembly GCA_021653895.1 of Mastomys natalensis. Taxonomy (NCBI): domain Eukaryota; kingdom Metazoa; phylum Chordata; class Mammalia; order Rodentia; family Muridae; genus Mastomys; species Mastomys natalensis. Next base: position 235,533 of record JAJTUV010001650.1, on the reverse strand, counting down.
AATTCCTTCGGGGATATGCCCAGGAGTTGGATCTGGGTCACATGGCACTTCTATTTTTAGGTTTCTGAAGCCGCACACCAACTTCAATAGTGGCTAGATTAATTTACATTCCTACCAACCCTGTGTAAGGTTCCTTATCTCCCTCATCCTACAGCATTTGTTCTTTGTGGTTTGGGCGGCGCTGGGGATGAATCCAGAGCCTGATACATACTGGGCAATTGCTCTACCCCTGAACTCCCAGTCCCACTATATTTCCCTACGTGGAAGCCATTCTGACGGGGCTGGCTGGAATTTTTCTGTAGTCTTTATTTGCATTGCAGTGGCAACTTTAAAAGCTGACCTTTAGCTTTCATGTGTTTATTGGCAATTTGTACATGGTTCGAAAAGTGTCTCTTTACACTTCTCTGCTCTTCTGTTGATTGTTCTCCAGGCTTTTTGATGTTCAGATTTTAGTTCTCTTTTTAACAGAACATTTTGGTACATCAGTTTCACATCAACCAACCAAAGATACCTAATGGTATTGGCCATTTTCCAGCTGGCGGGAGTATTTTCCAACGGTTCACAGGTTTTGCTGAAACATTGCTGTTACTAAACTTAGTTCACTTCCAGCCTGAGAATCAGCTGCTCTGACGGGGCACCTTGCAGTGGTTCTTCCCGCAGCATGTGTGTGGACACAGCCACGCCACGGTGCAGGTGTGCTTGTCACAGAGCAACCTTAGCTGTCAGTTCTTTGTATTTGAGTCTCTGGTGTTCCCTGATACACTACTTGAGATCTTTGCATTTTCTGGATTTTAATCCTCTGTCAGATAAGTAGCAGCAAAAGTATTTGGCCTGAAATTTGGTTTTCCAGACATAACTCCTGTTTGTGTCCATGTTCTGTTTACCAAGAATATCACTTTCATTATTCTCCCTCTCTATCCAGTCATTTGTGAGTGAGCTATGCTTCTTGCCAGAAGTAAACATTTGGATCTTGCTTTTAAAGCCACTCATCCTGTCTGCATCTTTTAATTTGAATAACTAAGACCATTTACATCCAGGGTCATAATTTTATTATTATTCTAATGTTTGATTCTTTTCTGATTGATTATCTACAGTTCTACTAAGACTTGTTTGCTCCTATATTCTTCTTACCATGTTTACTTCCTCTTGTGTGTATGTCGAATTCCTCTAAATATCTTCCTTAATGTCAGGTTAGCGATCATAAACTCCTTTAGCTAATGTCTATCGTAGGCCTTTATATCTCCTTTAAATCTAAAAGTCAGCTCTGCTAGGTAGAGTTAGCACTGTGGTCAGTTGCTTTTCAGGTCTTGGAACACGTCGTTTCATGAGCTCTTGGCTGGTGTGTTGAGACCTTTGCTGCTGTGCTGACAGGTTCACCTCTGGAAGCGACTTTATATTTTTCAATCACAGTTTGCAATCCTCTATCTTCATGCTGTTCACTTGGAGTCTTAACTATAATATGGTACAGAGATTTTTTTTTTTCCTGGACTCCTCTGTTTGGGATTCTAAATGCACCCTATACCTAATTGTCTATAGATTTCCCAAGATTTGGGAAATTTCCATTATTATCATTCAGTAGGGTCTTGGGGGGTGGTGCCTTTAATTTTTGCCTCAGCATCTTTTTCTACCCCGCCCCCCCAAATAGATAAGTTTAGTCTTTTAATCCCATCCCAGGCTTAAAAGGTTTCATGTGCTTTGTTTATGACTGTTCATTGCTTCTTATTTGATGTTATAATTTATCAGCTCTGCCTTCAAACCCTGGAAATTCTTCCCTCCACTTGGTATAATCTGTTGGTAAGACTTTTCACTGCTACTACTACTACTACTACTACTACTGCTTACTACTACTAAGTGTTTGAGTTTCCTTACTGCTGCTGTGACCTCCTTATAAGCAACTTGAGGAAAGAAGAGGTTTATTTCAGGTTACAGGTCACAATCCATCACTGACAGAAACCATGGCAGGAACTCAAGCAGAAACTGGAGAGCAATGCTGCTTTACGCTCACTCAGGCTCATGCTTCACTCTCTCTTTGAAAAGGCTCAAGACCACCTGGCAGGGAATGGTGCTGCCTAGGGAATGGTGCTGCCCATAGTGGGATGAGCCCTCCTGTATCAATTAACAATTAAGCCAATTCCTCACAGACGTATCTATGGGCTGATCTGATCTGGGCAATCACTCAACTGAGACTCACTTCTCAGATGATCTTGGGTTGTATCAAGTTGTCAGCTAAAGTTAAAAAGGACACCGAATTTCTTATTTTCACTGAGATTTTGATTTCTTTTTGTTTCTCTTTTGAAATCAATCTCCTCCCTCTCCCAGACTTCTCATCACATTTTGTGCTATCTTCCCGAATGTGTTAAGATTTTTTTGTACTTTTTAAAATTCAATGATGTTTTAAATCATTATTTTGAGTTCTTGTCTGATATTTTATCCCCCTCAGCTATTTGGAGTTGGTTGCAGGAGAATCATAAACATTTGAAGAAGTCATACTGACTCACTTTTTAATGTCTTCTGCATTTCTATGGTAGACACGTATATCTGTTGAAATTGATATTTCTGCATTTTTATATGACAGCGTTTTGGGGAAGCAGCCTTCTCTTGATGCTATCTCCAAGATCAATGGATTGTTGTAAAGTGGTGAATATATTTCCAAACTGAGCCACTGGTTTTCTCCAAGTCTCTTCACATACATTAAGCTTCAGTGTATCTTCTCTGTGCCCCACCTCTCTAAGAAGCTGTTTTCTGGCTGTTTCTGTCATTAGGCCATTGCAAAGCTAGAAAGTGCCGCTTCCTTTTAATTGACCATCATAATCCCTCTCAAGCTGTGTATTTTAAATGCTTCTGGAAGTGCTAGGAATGGTTCCTTTACCCTCTCTTCAAATCCTGGTGAGCTATCTACTTTATATTCAAAGAAGATGCCTGTAACCTCTGAAAGGTTATGTGGTTTTTGCTTGCCTATTCTTACACATATTTATGAAAAATTAAATGCAATGCAGTGACCTTCTAGGCTGGTGAGACCCACGGGAGAATCCACAAGGCAACAGAATCTAAGGGGGGACAGGGAAGACCACACATTAATTTTCAGAATAACTAGGATTGCAGCTGTGATGGACATGGTAAAGAAACCTGTGCTGACTCATGGGACAGTTGCTGGGTACCTGAATCCCCAGCTTATCAAATCTAGAATCACCTGGGGCATGTCTATGGGGTTTTATCGATTACATTAGTTGAAGTGGGAAGATCCACCCACTGTGGTCAGCACTGATCCCTAAGCAGGGGATCCTGGGATACCTAAGAGTAGAGAAAGTGAAGGATCCCTAGTGAGTAGGCATGCTTCCACATCTGTCTTGTGACCAGCTGCCTCATGCTCCTGCTGCTGTGACCTCCTGCCGTGATGCACTGTAACCTGGAACTGTGAGCTAGAAACGATCCTTTCTCCTAAAGTTGTGGTTAAATATCTTATCACGGTAACGGGAAAAGAAACTAACACAGCTGCCCTGTGCCAAGGAAGTCTGGACAAGGAATTTTAAGTCCAGTTTCTAACAACTCAGTAAAGATGAACTGAGAAAGCTGAGCAGGTTCTGGACCGCCAAGGGCCTCCAAGACCTATTACAACTCTATCTTTAGCTAATAGACCAGTGAGGGCCACTGAAGGGTGTTAAGCCAGGAACTGGCATCATTGTAGTGAATTAGCTATGCTGGCTGCTCAGTGAAAGCTATGCCCTCAAGTACAAATGTCTGGAGGGAGGACGTCCCTGGAGTTCAAATGACGCGAGGTGCTTGAACCAGAGTGGTGTTATGCTGGCTAGTTTTATGTCAGCTTGACACAGGCTAGAGTAATTTGGGAAGAGGGAACTGCAACTGAGAAAATGTCAGCCCAGAGGTGGCACTGCCAGCGGTGAGCTGAGCCCTCCCACAGTCGTCATCAAGGAAGAAAACACACCGCAGGCCATGAGGAAAGTTCAGTAAGTACAACCACCTGAAAGTGAAGACATCATGAAGGACTAGAAAGGGCCAGCTGGAGGCAGAAAAAATACTTGCAATTCACAGCGTCAGGTAGGACTGCAGCAAACCTCTGCAGGTAAACGCACAGACTTCCACCAGAAAAAAAGGAAGAGGCTGTGAAATGGCCCTTTGCAGAAGGAGAAAAACAAGTAGGAGCTAAATTAACGAAACAACCTCAGGCTCCTTAATGAGAGGACGCATTGAAGCTGCGATGGAGTGCAACTGCACACTCGTCCAACCGACAAAGTGAAAAGCTGGGTAGCTCAGAATGGTTGCAAGGCCAAAATAGATGTGCTGCCCTGTGTGGTAGCTACTAGCTATGCAGTTCCAGTTGACTGTGACTTACTATGTAGACCAGGCAGCCCTTAAGTTTAAAATCCTTCTGCCTCTGACTTTGAAGTCCTTATGCTACAGGCATGGTTTAATCACTGTTCTATTGCTGTAAAGAGGCACCATGATAAAGGCAGCATTTATAAGAGAAAGAACTCAATTGGGGGATTTCTAAGAGTTTCAAAAGTTTAGTCCATTATCATCACTGTGGGGAGTATGGTGGCACCCAGGCAGACTGGTGCTGAAGACTTAGGTGAGAATTCCACATCCTGATCTGCAGGCAGCAGGAAGAGAGTTTGGGTCTGGTGTGGTTTTTGAAACCTCAAAGCCCACCCCCCCAGTGTCACACTTCCTCCAACAAGGCCACACCTCCTAGTCCTTCTAATCCATTAAGTGTCACTCCCTGATGATTTAAGTATTCAAATATATGAACCCATTGAGGCTGTTCTTATTCAAACCACCACAATATGTCACCAAGCCTGATATCTGTCCCCAAAGTTTTCAAGCACTTTAAATGTCTGGCTCAATTTAAGAGATGTGTTAAGCCGGGTGGTGGTGGTGCACGCCTTTAATCCCAGCACTTCGGAGGCAGAGACAGGCGGATTTCTGAGTTCGAGGCCAGCCTGATCTACAGAGTGAGTTCCAGGATAGCCAGGACTACACAGAGAAACCCTGTCTCGAAAAAACCAAGAAAAAAAAAAAAAGAGGTGTGTTAAATGGATAATGCACATTCAATCACAAAAGCTTAGTGTCAATTGGCAGTGCTGATATTAGGTTAGATTTTGTTAAACAGATAGATAAAGTCAGTGTCCCTGTGGAAGCAGAATCAAGTGAGACTGAAAGAAGACGATAAAGCATGTGAGTGTGTTGACTAAGCCCTGTCTCTACAGCACAGTGTTCATGGACAGACTAGGGAGGACTGTGCTCAGCTTCCTGGTGATCAATCACTCTGGAAAGCCTTTGTGGGGATCTCAGAAACTGTACATGCACCTGTTGTCTGACAAAAGTTCTCCTTTAGTGCACATCCCAGAAAAAATTCTTGCTCATGTGCATCAGGAGGACCGTGCAAAGTTACGAACAGCAGAGCTGCTCACCAGAGCCAAAAAAAAAAAAACCAGAAATAGTACAAATATCTAGAAGGGAGCAAGTAAATGATGGTCATACAATGGAACATTATACAGGAACAAAAACGCACAGACTCCTGGTATCCATAACTCCATGGATGAATGTTAGAGACTTGGTCTTCAGTGAGAGCAGGAAGTCACAAAAGACTGCCTAAAACATGTGACCATTTTTATGATTCCCAAACACAATACAAACTAAATACTGTTGTCTAGGGACAAGAATGTTTGGAAAGGGGAGGGAGAAATGTCCAGGGAGCATGAATAGAATTGAGTGTGCTATATTTCTCCTGTATGATGGTGAGTTCGGGGATGGTTTAATTTTGTGTCCAAGAAAGAAATGTGTTGCAGGTATCTGCTGTTTTGAAGAACCAACAGGTCATGAAGGAACTCACAAAAGCCATGTCACTAGGGTGATGCCAGGATTCAAGATGCAGCAGCTTGAGGAATAACACAGAGAGATTGGCAGGGAGAGGAAGGGAAGCTGAGGATAAGGCTGTGGGAGTGAGGAAATCAAGAGTGGGAGAAGGTCGGGACACATAGCAAGCAGCTATTGTATACTGACAAACACCAAGAAGAAAGTGACTTCCAGCAGTCTGGGTGAAGAGAAGCTATAATAACCACACACAATTTATCTTTGGAAAAATCCATCTGGAGGAACTATAGCATTATCAATGGAGAACAGAACTATAGCATTATCAGTGGAGAACAGAGATTCAGGTCAAATGTGCAAGAAAAAGACCAGTTCAAAGAAGGACTGCTTCTCCTCAAGAAGTTCTGTCAAATCTGAAAATTCTGAGAGACTGAAAGGCCACCAGAGCTGGATGCCCTCAGAGATGGTGGGCAGGGCCAATACTAAAAGTGACAGCCTACCAATGGGGAGGCTTGCCCAATACCCCAGTCATACCTCAGTAATATCAAAGACTACATTCTAGGAACAAAGGTAGCAAAACTGTTCTCATGGGATTGCAATATGTCCACCACATTCTCTATGAGGATTCACATGAAACATGACTGACTGCTTGCCATATGGAGGGCACTGCTGTGAAGGGAACATTCTCTGAAGCCTGACATTATCTCTGTAACTTGCCAAGTAATTCATAAAATTATCTGTAGTTAAACACAATGTAGTTTTTCAATACACACTACTGTGTGAAACATATTAATCACACAGAAAGACAAAATCAGGCAGTAGGAAATGGAAGATCTTCAGGATTGCTCAAAAAAAAATGAAATTACTAATTGGTGTGCTGAAGAAACTCCAAGGCAAGTTCAGAGAATTGAAAGCCATTGAAGAGATGAAGTCAGAAGTTCTTGAGGTGGAAAGTCAAGAGTTAACATGAGGATCTTGATGGTTGCACTTAACAGCAAGACAGACTTAAAGTGATTAAAGTAAACAGGCCAAAAGAAAATGTTCAGACTAAAACAAAGAGATGACTTGAGCCACAAAATTATGGTCAGAGCTACACAGGGTCTCCATGGAGAGTCTCATGCCCCTGTACTCTTGGTATGATGATGTGGGGACAGTCAGCAACAGGGATAGTGTTGGGAGGCAAAAGAAGAATGGTCCAAAGCTAAGACATGCAAAGGTAGACTCAGGAAGCCCTCTGCACAAGTGGAAACAAACAGAACCTCACAGGTGGATACACTATGCTGCCCTACTGAAAACAAGAAAAATTTAAAAAAAAAATAAACCCTTGAGACAGGCAGACAAGGAAAATAAACTTAAGTGGAACAAAGGAAGAACTAGCTGCCACCTCTCAGTTGGAATGATGGAGGACAGAAGACAAAGGGATCTACTTCAAACTGCTTAAGGAGAAAATAGCAATATGGAACTTGATAGCCACAAAATAATCAGTCATATACATACAGGCATTTTAAAACACATAGAAAGTGGGAAAACTTTTCAACAGTAGGCAGACACTAGGAGAAATGCCAAAGGAAACAATTCAGTCAAGAGAAAATAATTTTAGCTATAACACTTAAGTGAAATACAAAATAAGAAATAAGAGTAGGGTGAACCAGAAAATAGAGTTGTCTCAAAACCCTGAAGGAAAAAAAAACAAACAAAGAAATCGAATAAGAATCAAACAAATACAAATTAAAACCAACAGCTGATAAACCAAAGATCAATCAAGAAAAATAATTGGGAAAGGAAGTGCAAACTGTTAAAACCAGAACTGAAAAGGGAGCCCTTACTACAGATGTTACAGACGCTAGGTAGAGATTAGAATGTTGGAAGCAACATTGTAGCAGCCCTTCAGAAATCCTTCCAGGAGAGCAATATCCATCTACAGTTCTGCTAATGGTACCAGTCTAACATTATTAAAATGATACTGAAGCCATCAGAAAGATACTCTTGGGGCTGGGGGGATGGCTCAGTGGTAAAGAATATCTGCTGTTTTTGCAGAAGACCTGGTGTCCGTTTCTAGCCTGGACATGTAAACTTACAACCTGCTGTAACTCCAGTAGCAGAGGTTCTGCTGCCCTCTTTGGGCCTCCACTTGTACTGCATGCTCTCAGTGCACATAAATTCATGCAAGCTAACACATACACATTAATTAATAAACTGGTTTTTTTTGTTTGTTTTTTGTTTGTTTAATTATTGTTTTATTGTATATCCATGGCGAGCAGCAAATATTCTTAAGCACTAAGTCGTCTCTGTAGCCCCCTTTTCCTCAGTTACCTCTTCCCACTTCCGCTAATCCCCTTCATTCTCTTAAGCCATTCCCCCTGATTTTTTTGCATTTTTCGTTTTCCTTGACAGTTGTGTCAATATTTTCTATGGTATCTTCTGCACCTGAGATTCTCTCTTCTATCTCTTGTATTCTGTTGGTAATGCTTGCGTCTGTGACTCCTGATTTCTTTCTTAGGTTTTCTATCTCCAGAGTAGTCTCCCTTTGTGATTTCTTTATTGTTTCTATTTCCATTTTTATGTCCTGGATGGTTTTGTATAAATCCTTCACCTGTTTGGTTGTGTTCTCTTGTGATTCTTTAAGGGCTTTTACCTGTTTACCTGTGTTCTCCTCGGATTCTTTGAGAATGTTATTTATGTCCTTCTTAAAGTCCTCCATCATCATCATTAAAAGTGATTTTAGGTCTGACTCTTGCTTTCCTGGTGATATGGGGAGTTCAGGACTTAATGTGGGAGAACTAGGTTCTGATGATGACATGTGTTCTGGGTTGCTGGCCTTGTATTCTTGCTCTTGCCTTTTGCCATCTGGATCTCTTTGGTGCTACCTGTGCTGTCTCTGGCTGGAACCTGTCTTTCCTGTTCTCTTGGTTGTGTCAGAACTGTTTAAGTTGGGTGTCGCTGCTGAGGTTCGAGCTAGGGCCCAGGATCTGCTCAGTGCTTTGGTCCGGACCGGAAGGAATCAGTGCTCTGGGCCAGGAGTGAGTTCCTGGATCCCTGTGGGCCCTGGTTACTCCCTGTTTGGGGCAGGTGTTGCTGCCTCCTTGCTTAAGAAGCTGCTGGAGTTAGAGCTCCTGGGAGCCACGCTTCCTCTGGGTTCTGTGAGATTGGGCGCAGAGTTGCCGCCCGATCTGCTGAGCGCCCAGGCCCAAACCGGAAGAAACCAGTGCTGGGGCCCGGAGTTTGTACTTGGGTCCCAGTGGGTCCCAGTTACTCCCTATTTGGGGCAAGTGTTGCTGCCTCCTTGCTTAAGGAGCTGCTCGAGTTAGAGTTCCTTGGAGCTACGCTTCCTCTGCGTTCTGTGAGATTGTTTGCAATATTGCTGCCCGAGATCTGCTGCGCGCTCAGGTCCAAACCGGAAGGAACCAGTGCTGGGGCCAGGAGTGAGTACCTGGGTCCCGGTGGGTCCCAGTTACTCCCGGTTTGGGGCAAGTGTTGCTGCCTCCTTGCGTAGGAAGCTGCTTGGGTTAGAGCTCCTAGGAGCCCTGCTTCCCCTGGGTTCTGTGGGATTTGGTGTAGAGCTCCCGCCTGGGATCTGCTGGGAGCTCCGACCCAGACCGGAAGAAGCCGGTGCTCCGGCCAGGAGTAAATCCCTGGGTCTCAGTGGGTCCCGGTGGGTCCCAGTTACTCCCTGTTTGGGGTGGGTGTTGCTGTCTCCTTACCAGAGATACTGCCTGGGTCAGAGCTGCTGGGTGCCCCACTTCTGCCGGGTTTTGTGAGGTTCAGTGCAGAGCTGCCTCCAGGGATCTGCTGCCTGGGCCCAGACCGGAAGCGGAAGTGCCCCCCTGATTTTTTTAATGCCTTAAAAAAATCTAGATTTTTACATATGACAAAAAAGCATATTTGTGTTTCTAAGTCTGGCTTATTTTATTTAGCATAATAATCTCTAACTCTATCCATTTATTACAAATAAAATAGCATCCTTTCTTTGATAGCCATATGTGTATATCTCATATTTTCTTTATCCTTTCATTTTTTTAATTGGCTCCTAGACTGAGTAATGTAATAATAATGCTGGTCATATATTTACCTGTATTTTATGTTTGGTTTGATTCTTTGGAACACATACCCAGGAGGAGTAGACAGGATCATAGTTCTACTTTGGAGCCTCTTCTCTTTTTATTCATTTTTTATTGGATATTTTATTTATTTACAATACAGATGTCATCCCCTTTCTCCCTTTCCCCTCCCTAGAACCCCCTATCCTATACCCTCTCTTCTTGATGCTTTTATACCATTTTGATTACATGTATGTATTAAGGTCAGTTCTAGGTTGAGGGTCTAGCAATACAATAAATGCAAATAGTCAAGGAACAAGCAATACAATAAACACAAATAGTCAAAGAAAAAGCAAGGCATTATAACCAATTATGTGAACACTCCCATGATCACTGTTCTAAAGACTTATCAGGATGACCAAAGTATCTGAGCCTACTTCCCCGTCCTAGCCCAAGGTCATTTTCATGTCTGAAGCCTATTTTCTTGTTTTAGCCTAAAATTTAGATTCCTGTCTGAAATTACTTTTTTGTTCTAGCCTAATATTTAGATTCCTACCTGAAATTACTTCTTTGTTATAGCCTACAATTTAGACTCCTACCTGAAATTACTTCTTTGTTGTAGCATAATGTCAGATTCCTGCCTGAAGCCTATTGTCCTTGGGCCAATGTCATATTCCTGCCAAGCAGCCCATTTCCTTGTCCTTGGCCCATGTCAGATTCTTGTCAAGCATCCCCAAAGGCTCTTCACCTCTCCCTCTTTTTTGTTTCATTAACAAGACTGAGCCTGTCTTAGGTCATTCTGACAAGAATGCCTTCCTTACCCATCATGGAATACACAATATCAAAAGCAATGCACTTCTGTGTTAGGTTGGTAAGGCTCTGTGCAGAATCTTATCCATCCTTGGCTTGCCAGCCTGTTAAATTAATAACTATGGCTGGGGGTCCATTATCAGTTTCAAGTCATGTACTTTGGCTGCCAGCCTGTTGATGTAGTTAGAGACAAGCTTTAACATGATGGGAAAAAATAAAAGTATTCCCAGGACAAGAAGTGCTAGCCTGATCAAGCTATATATACCATTCCTGAGGATTGACCAAAATTGAAATACTGACCTCAGGCCATGAATAATTTTATTGGCATTATCTGCAGCATCACAGTTCAACAGAGCAGCATTCTTTAAATTCATAATCTCACTATGCAAAGTTGACACACCCAGAGAAGTGTTAGGATTATGCCAAATATCCTACAGGTGTCTTTAAACTTTTTTCTAATTATAATGGCAATCATTGTAAATTTCAAAAGTAACACTACTTCAGTGATACTTGTCATGACACTTGGGATGGCTCCTCTTGAACCCTGAACTTGTCATGACACTTGGGATGGCTCCTCTTGAACCCTGAACCTCCTTCAGATAATCTGAATAGGTTATAAAGCATCATCCATTGTTCCATATACCTATATAAATCCTTTTGTATACTCAATACATTAGTAACATATTTTTACTACATGGTTAACAAAAATAGTTGTCTCAACTCCTTATTTCAATGCTATTGCAGAAACAGTGGTCCTAGCAATTAATGAAATTAAAGCTGTTATACCAGCAATAATCGAGCCCGATACCCTCTTGCTTCTGCTTAAATTCTAACTCACTTCTTCCAGCACTTTCAAGCTTTTTTCAGAGAATCAAAGTTTTCTAATACTCAGGGCAGTAAGACAAAAGCTGGTTGATAGACCCCCATAACAGACATGCCAGATTTCAACACACTAACACAATTGGAAATTATACAGTCAATGCAACTTACAATAAATACTGTAGAAGAGACAATAAACATTTTTTAAAGATAGTCTTTGCACTCATTCTCTGGAGACTTTTTTAGAGATAGAGATCATATCTGGGAGAGCGTGCCTATTAAGACACCTAGGCTTAGACTTGTCTTCTCAGAAAGACTCAGTAGGCATAGAACAACAGAACTGCCCTGATATTTAGATTCTCCTCCTGTCATTTTTATACGTTGTGCTTTCACTGAATATTTTTCCTAATCTATTTTGAATCAGTTAATGTCTGTAATATCTTCCTATGAAAAATAAACAAAATACTAGCAAATCAAATCCAAGATAATGTCACACCATAACAAGTGGGGATCTTGGTTAGTTTTTGTTTTGTTTTGTTCCTTTTGTCAATTTGACACAAGTGGAGTTATTAGGGGAAAGGAAACCTCAGCTGAAAAAAAAAATACCCCACAAGACTGAACTGTGGGAAAATCTGTAGGACATTTTCTTGATTGGTGATTGATTATTTATGTGGGAGGGTCCAGGCCAGTGTGAGTGGTCTCACCATGGTAAGGTGGACCTGGAGTGTTTAAGAAGGAAGACTGAAAACAAGCTAGTAAGCAGCACTCCTCCATGGCCTCCACTTCAGTTTCTTCCTCCAGATTCCTTCCTTAAGTTCTCTCCCTGACTTCCTTCAGTGACCTGGACATTGTAAGCTGAAATAACCACTTTTTCCTCCAGCTGATTTTTTCTTTTGTTTTGTTTTTTGTTTTATTTTTTCGCGTGTTTTATCACAGCAATAGAAACCATAACTAAAACATGAGATTTATTCCAGTACTAAAAAGTTGATTTAACACTTAAAATCAGTTGATTTAATATTGCATTTGACCAGAGAAAAATCCACATGCTATTTCCATAGACATGGGAAAGACATTTTTGAAGAATCAACCCATAGTTGTAAAAATAAAACGTGTTAGTAAATCAGTTTAGGAGAAAATTCTGTCAGTGTGACTAAGTATGTGGAGGTTAGCAACATCACTAATGAGATTCTTAACTGTAAAAATGAAAATGCTCTGCTCAAGGGACAGCTGAACTGAGGGTTAACACACCAGGCAGGGTAAGGCTGAGTTACTTTGCAATGACAACCTCCCTGGCTTAAAGCATCAGGTCTCTGTGGTTCCTGGCTAGCTGGTAAAGGGTGTAGCCTCTGGCCCATGCTGTGCTCACACTCTTTGAGCCAGGCAGAAGTAAAGTTCTGCCTTTTGGATAATTCTGCTTGTCTTATATAGACAGATATGAAGTGACACCTACCAGTTGGTAAATATTTTACAGGAGATAAGATACATATCAATGCCACTCATTTGGACCAAAGTCATTCACATGTCTCTCACAATTTCAAAGGGAACTTTAAAGTTTTCCCATGCATAAAAGAAAAGGGGTACTTGAGAGACGGCTCACTGGTTTCAAGTGCTTGCTGCTCTTCCAGAATACCTGCACCCAGGCCAGGGAGCTCGCAACCACCTGTAACTCCAGCTCCAGGAGATCTGACACCCTCTTCTGGCCTCCATAGGCATCAGTACTCATATGATGCTGTGAGTGAGTGCACATGCCCACCCACAGACACAGGCATACATACATCATTAGAAATAAAGTGAGTGTTTTGTTTTGTATTTTAAGAAGAAGGAATGCTGTGCTGGTGCACAGTGCTAACAACCCACCCTGGGAAGGTGAGCCACTTGCTTTAATGACTTCACTGGTAGAGTGTCTTGGTAAGACAAGCCAGGAGGCAAAATCTACAATGAGTTAGGATACTCAGAAAAAAACAAAAAGCCAAGCACTAGAAGGAGAAAGATTCCCAGTTGATGACAGCATTGACTTCAAGTTTTCCTTGGACTGGGGCTGACTCTGTCTGAAAATGACCCCAGCTTCCCTTCATTGGTAGTTGAGGTAGCTGATTCTCCTCTGCTGTTGTAAACTATCCCTCACTACCATGGTAACTAGTACACCCTGTGAGGTGAGGGGCCCCAAGATTCCTCTGAGGAGCAGTTTCTCCATCTCCACCTTCCAGGGATCAAAGCCTCCATTCTAAGCACCCATGTCACGCTCAGCATCTTGTTCTTTCCAGTTCTCAGAGGAACATGGCAGGTTCAGTGCTACTGACGCTACTCATCCCCCAACAACACTCCTTTTCCTCTCATACATGTAACCCTTTCTTCAACCTAGAGATCAACCCTGCCTCCATCCTCATGCAATTCACTCTCTAGGGAAGAGCCATTCTCTTCTGCTTACCCCTAAAGCAAGAATCCTGTCTTACCCAGCAATAGGGATGGTGGGGGGAGCCCTGTGCCTCTTTCAGCAGAAGGAAAATTGATATCTGGAGTCACTGCATGCAAACAATGTTTTCACACTACAGACTGCCTGGTGTGCGCGCCTCGGTTTTTGCTGCGTGGGGCTGTCTCCTGGGCTCCCTGTATACTGTGACTGGGAACTGCCAGGCTGCTTGCAGCATGCCATCCATTCTGCACACTCAATTCCCTGCCTGTTTGTTCCGAGGTAGAAACCTGAGAACAGAAGCAGGAAGCCCATCCCACTCTAAAGTCCACACAAACGTCACGTATAATAAAACTGTGATGTCTGTGTTCACTCCTCGGTAGCTTCAGAACCCAGAGGGACACAGAAAAGTGACCCCCAGTAAGGGACCACCTTCGGCCTACATTCAGCCATGACTTCCCGATGTTCTTCAATGACTCTCTATCCTGGGCTTGGCAAAGAGGAAATAAAAGCAAGCAATTGCCACTCTTCAAAGAGGTCGCAGGCTCATTTAGATAGTAGCCTGTGCTGCCATTTGGATGCTGAATGCTCATGACTCCCAGCATTGTGGGGAGACTATCAAGATAGGGGTCCCTAAGTGGGGAGGTCTTCCAGCTACTGGGGCCTTGTCCTCAGGGACAGTTCTACCTTGGTTCTGCTGTTTGCTTTTGCTTCATAGCTTAAGGTTTTCCTCTGTCACATGATCCATATGCTCAGCTTCACTGAACGTCTAAAACAATGGGGCTGATCCATCAAGGACAGAAACCTGTAGATCTGTGAGCCAAAATAAACTTTCTTTTATAAACCTATTACCTCAGCTACATTGCTATCTAGTGGAGAGGTGACTAACATGGGATTTAACAATTACATGAGGTAAGTTACAGAGTCCCAACCCATTGTGTCCCTCCCTGGTAACAGAGCTGGAGAGGGTCTTGGTTATCGGTGTTATCATCATTTGAACACTATTTGGATTCACTGCAGCATCTGCTTGGCCTCCTTCTGTTGGCATTCTGGTATTCCTTGGATTATTTTTCCATATATACATACCAGAGTGCCTTAAGTAGAGGTGACTCTACCCAGTGTCCAAGAAAGACCTGAACAATCTGGGATGCCTGATTAGCACATCAGATCTCCCTACTTACAGAATGGTTCAAGTCTTAATAGGAACAAGTCATCGGTGACCCTGCAGTTATATGAAGAATATGAGCTCTCTCCTCCATTTGGAGTCTTAGGATTGGTAGGTTCCATGAGAAGAAAGTCTGTCCTAGCATTAAGTCTACAGAAGAAAAGAGAAGGAAGTCTCCAGAGACTACTGGAGAAGCAGAACTAAGTTGTGACTGAAGAGATTGACATTCATGTGCCCAGAGGTTATTAAGATCTCAGTTCTACTCCAGTTGTTCTTTTAGGCCTGGGACACTGAATTCTCAGGAAGTTCACATCTCACAGAACTCTAACCCGTCACGAGCCTAACCTTCAGTGTCCTCCTTACTGGACTTGCAATGTTGTAGAAGACCCACAGCACTGTGATTTGGAAGCAAAATATCTCCAGAGGCCCATCTGTCAAAGACTTGGTTACCTACCAGCCTATGCCGCTAAGAGCAGGTGAAAACTTTTAGAGAGGGAACCTAATAAAGGTGCAGCCACACCAGTTGCTACTCTCTGCTATAAAATGCCTGTGCCTCTCTGACCATCCCTTATTGTTCATTTAAATGAGTGGTATACATTAACTTATCCCAATAGGCACCTTCACCTTCAAGACTGATATAACCAATCGGCAGTGCTGAGGCTTAAATGTGAAACGTCTCCCACAGGCTTGTGTTCTTGAGGACTTGGTCCTCAGCTGGTGTCACCATTTGGCAAGGTTGTAGAGCCTTTTGGAGGTGGGGCTCCCTGGAGGAAGTGAATCATGACAGGGTGCGCTTTACAATTTATATAAACAAACAAACAAACAAACAAACAAGCAAACCCCACTTCCTGTTGCCTCTCTGCTTCCTAACTGCTGATACAATGTAGCCAGCAGCCTCCTGATCCAGGTTTTCTACCCAGAACAGACTGTGTCCCATCAAACTGTGAGCCAGAATAAACCCTTCCTCTTTAAGTTGCCTGTCAACTATTGTAGCACAGACAAGCAGCAATACAACCAGCTGCAAGGCTCCCTGAGAAGTGTCCTCCTGATGTCCAGCTGACTTCCCCAGTACATCTATTCACTTACCCTCAGTCTGTCCTCAGTTCACTGGCCTTTCTCTACCAATGTTGTGGCTTGGTGACAT
Source organism: Mastomys natalensis (assembly GCA_021653895.1). Classification (NCBI taxonomy): domain Eukaryota; kingdom Metazoa; phylum Chordata; class Mammalia; order Rodentia; family Muridae; genus Mastomys; species Mastomys natalensis. Next base: position 219,319 of record JAJTUV010001650.1, on the reverse strand, counting down.
GCTTTGAAGGTATCCTGGGTTCTAGCTTCCTCCAGTCTCTATCTCCCAGCTGCTACTTCTCTAGACACATGTCTTTTGCCATGTCCATAATGATGTCCCACCACAGACTAAAACCAACAGAGCCAAATGATGAGGGTCCAAACCCTCGGAAACTGTGAACTAAAACAGACCTGTTCTTAGAAGTTGTTCAACTCAGGTATTCTGTCAATGACAGAAAACCAACATGGATGATAATTAAGAAAATAATGATGTTAATAGTACAGTAGGTGGTGATGATTGACAGAAAAAAATACAGCAAGGGATGGGCAGAGAGCACCATTATGAAGAGAGAAGTCAATGAAGCCCTCATGAAGATCTAGAGGGTGTGGGGAAAGGAAACATAGACCAAGGCCAAAGTTGTCTGGGGTAAAAGAAGAGTGAGAGCCCAGAGGACAGGTCTGAGTGACCATGTACAAGACTTTGCTTTCATCTCAATCTTCATGTGATTTGCCTCTAGGACCAGAGAGAGTGAGACAATGGGGAACTGAACAGAGACCTGATATGGCCTGGCACTCCGAGAGCAGGGTGGCCTGGCTGTTGCACCCAGATGACACTGAAAAGAGAGCTGCCAGCAGGAGGGCAGTGTGGAGACCATGCTGGTGAGGCCTGGTGCTGGCCAGGACCAGGACGAGGGCTTGAAGCTGATACGGAAGGGGCCAAGTGGCCCAAGCCAGTTAGTTCCAGCAAAAGCACTTCCTGTTGGTTTTATATCATTTGCTCTAAGAGGCTCAGGTAGGGAAAGCGCCATCTCCCACCTTACCTCAGATACTGTTACAGTAAACACAGTACTATTTCATGTGCCACTAAGAGAGAAACACTATTAATACCTTGGCGCACCCATTCTTGCTGGGACATGAACATGCTCTTCTGAGCTTCTTGTTGAAGGTGTTAGCATGACAGCTGTGATCAGAACACAGGAAGATCCATGCCTCCAGCCCCCATCCTCGAGAATGGAGAACAGTTACACACTGGCAAACTTCCTGCAGTGGTTTATCCATTTGCGTCCTTAATATCAGGTGTGTTCAGGAGCTAGTGTCTCAGCCACTTGGGGGAGCATGCATGTTCACTGACCTCCATTATCCCCTCCCTAAAACTCTTCAGTACCTCCAGAATTCCTGAAAGATCAACTCCACACACCCAAATGGGCCTGGGCCATTTGAGGCTGGCCTGGCATTCAGAGGCTTTTTATGTATCCACCTTCCTCGGTGCACAAAAGGCTCTGCCAGATCCCCACATGAATCATGTTTTATCTTTACCTTTGTACAGTCTGTTCCCATCTTTAGAAATATCTTTCCCCAGGAAAGTCTTGTTGCCACTTCTGCAGGACTCAAGTGTAGAGAGAGTTTACACTCCAGGGTTAGGAACCCTCTACCATGCTTCCAGTCCTGGTGCCCAGCATGGTGTAAATGTGGGAAAGATATATAAATGTACATGAAATACATGAACTGGAAGACTGTACTCCACATGGGCATAGGAAATACACGGAAATAAGTCACATGGATTCATGATCTGCTGAACTGGAGGGTCCCAGCCTTGTATTTCAAACTGCACCAAAACAGATGGCTCACCCATCTGAATGGGGAACCAAGACAGGAAAACCAAAACATCGACTACAGCAAATATTTTAGAGCAAATAAGCCACAAATGGGATTCTTGCCATAGAGGTGGCAAGTCCCCTCCGTGAGTCAAGCATGAAAGAAAAGGGTGCTTTTGCTGCAAAAAAAAAAAAAAAAAAAAGACATTACATGTCTATTACTGACCATATTTAATATTTTTGTAAGGTAGGAGTAATAAATGGCAACAACAAATAAGAATAATTATAAAAATAAAAAATATAGTTACAGGCTAAGGGTAACTTATCTTTACATGCAATGAGAAACTCTTTGATTTCATTTAGAAAGTTGCTTTCTTTAGAAGTCTATAATCTGCCACACAGATTAGATATTAATCCACAATCTTTTGGGATTTTGATTAAGGTGAGTTTACATTTCTCTGGGGCAGAGAGAAAGCTAGATCTGGTTTTAGAGTGCTAACTGTTGATAAATGCTAGTGTTCCATGTAGAGGCGTGTTTCAAGGGAAAGAACGAATATCAGGATTGCGTTAGACTCTGTTGATGAAAGACTGATGTACACATGTGAAACTCCACCTACCGAATGATTTTTAAAAGACACAGATGTTAAAGAAACTATCAGTGTGACCTTGACCCAGGCTATACCCTAAGTGGGGCAAAGCTACTTCCTCTGGCTTCCACTGTCTCTGGCTTCTCTAGCTCACTGCAGTCTGAAGACCAAGATCGGGGCTGTCAAACAACCTGCGGCCATACTGAACCCTCCCTGCCTATCACCAAGGGTGTTCATTCAGACCCACCAGACATGGCCTCCTGCAAGGAAGGACCACCTGGCTGGCTCAGCCATGTCTTCACCTAAGTGGGGTCTCACCATTTTGAGAGAGCCAGTCTTGATGGTTCTAGAAACCACGATCTGAGTGGCCAAACCTGCAGGCCAAACCTGTACAGAAGATGAGCTCAGAACCAGTTCTCAGGGTGTAGTCTATGACTGGGACTCACTCTCTCTCTCTCTCTCTCTCTCTCTCTCTCTCTCTCTCTCTCTCTCCCCCCCCGTGTGTGTGTGTGTGTGTGTGTGTGTGTGCGCGCGCGCGCAACTATTTCTCGCTGTCTCTCTGTGTGTATGTATTTGTCTCTGTATGTGTCTGTTTCTGTCTGTCTCTGCCTCTCTGTATGTGTGTGTCTATCTCTCTGTGTGTATGCGCCTCTCTCTCTCTCTCTCTCTCTCTCTCTCTCCCCTCTCTCTCTCTCTCATACACACAAACACACACACAAAACAGCCACAAGAAAAGTACCTGTTCCATTGGGATCTGTGAGGACTAAGCCCAGCACAGTGGCTGGCATGAAAGAATACTCAGGATGTCTGGACTCTAATCTGGGGCCCGGTGGAGAGAGAAGCCAGTGTGTATTATCACACAGTAGGTTATTAACCAACACAGGTGGCCGTAAGATACTTTCCATATGTGACTAATGATTGAGCTCCCAACGACCTGATTAGCAACCTTCACAGATATGGGGAAATGAGGATTCAGAGAAGTAGAGTCCCAGGACACACAATAATGAAAGTAAATGCTATGAAAACTTCTTAACACTTTTGCTCAGCCAAATACCCAAATACCCAATTCTGCCACCATTAGCTGCAAGGACTCTCCAGACCTGGCATCTATACAGGTGAATAGCCTACAACACTCCTCACTAGGAAGCTAGTCCCAAGCAGGGCTCCTTCCTCAGAGCCACTGATTTAGCTACAAAAAGTTTCCTTAGGCTGTCCTGAGACCAAAGAGAAGGCTCTCTCTCGCGCGCGCGCGCACACACACACACACGTTGTGCACTTTCACCCAGTAGGCCACTTCTGTTAAGCTCAAGCTCTGAAGGCCACCTTGGAGTCCCAGGATGCTGAGCAGGAACAACGCCCCTACTCTACTGTAAAACTGTGAAGCAAGATCTTCCCTGTAATGCCCTCTCCCCCAAGTGATACCTTGTGTCCCCTTTTCCTCTCCCAGTCTTCTGTCCCAACTCTAGGTTCAGTATGATCTGAGCTTCCAAAGACCACTAGAGCCTAAGAAGTGGCCAGGTAGGAGCTCTATTCCTAGCACTGGGCCGGTGCGCAGCCAGTGCGGGGTGACAAGGCGGTGCTGAGACCCAAGTGTCCATCCTTGCGCTACACTCCTCCGCAGGCGCTCAGAGAAGGATAGCAGAAGGAAGGGATGCCCTGGGGATGTGGGGAGTGGCGGCTCGGGTTGGGGAGGCTCTTACCTTCTTCGTTCTCATCAAACACTGGGGGCTTGTGGGAGTGGTTCCCGCCCATATTCCGCCGCTACTGCCGCTACTACATGCCCGGCCTCTCCTTTCGGGATGTTAGATGCAGGATTCTCACAGCGATAAGGGATGCAGGATGCTCTTGGGATGCAGCGTGCGGGATCAGAGCTCAGGGATGCAGGATGCAAGCTGCGGTGAGAGCAGCCAGCGAGGATTGTAGGGTGTGTGGAGGGGGTCGATTGCAGCGCAGGGATGGAGATCGTGTAGCCACCCCTTCTCCAGGGTGTCCCCCAGCTGCGATCACCGCACCCTCTGAGCCCTCACCCGGTTCTCTCCATGACGCACAATACACGGATGGAAACCCGGGGACTCCCTGAGCCCAGACCACCGTGAAGCTCTGCTCACAACGGTGGTGAGGAAAAAGGAGGAGGAAGAGGCGAGAAAGGAGGGTGGGAGGGCGTGCAGCGGGAGGAGGGGGCGTGGACCCGGATCTCAGCCAAGAGTTAGAAGCCACCGCCCCCACTTCACAGTCGGGTAGGCGGGGATTCCGAGGGAAGGGGCCTCCCTGGAGCTGCTGGGTCCCCGGGACTCCCCACCGGCAGCGTTTGACAGTTCGTATCGACTCAGAACTGCGCTCACCCACTGGCTCGGCCACAGGCTTCTTCTTTGTTTTCCGGAATGTTTAATGAGTGGAAGGAGAGCCCAGACCGGCGAGATCTAATGTAACCTCTCATTGTACACTGAGAAACTGAGGTCTACGAGGCTGTCGTTTACTTAAAAAAAATAAAAAAAGTACATTTTTGGAAATTGCCTGTCTGGGTCCTCGGGATTGCCCTACACTATGAAGCTTAGGCGGCTGATTTAGGGAAAGGGTTTTCATCTTGGGTCTAGGCTTCTACAGCAGCTGGGGCGTGCCGGGGGGGGGGGGGCGTCTCTCCAGAGACCAGGATACCTAAGGACCCTAGGCTTGCAAGCGCCAGAGTGGGCGGCACGAACTCCCCAGGAGGCTGACATTACCTGGCAGCGCGGGCTGCTGGCCCAGACTTCCCAGGGATGGGGCATCTCTGGCCACATCCTGCCACCTGCTGGGCGCTGGGAGCCACTGTGCGAACTAGGTGGTGGAAACCAAAGGTTCCTTTTTGGGTTTTCCTAACCTATTCTCCTTCTGCCCTCTACCCCACCGTGTCCTTTTTAACCAACATAATTTTTTCAGAAGCCACTGGAGGAGGGAGAGAAAAAAAGAGTCGATTCTACCCTCACCTAACTAACTTAACTGCTTCTCATCCAATTGGTCTCACCTAGAAGACTACGCACACCTAGTGTTTGTGTGCCAGTCCCAGGGTTCTCTTCTGTGGTATGGGGTGATGCCCAGGTTCCTGTAAGTTTGTCTGATAATATGTATAAAAGAAGCAAGAGTGCCTGATGGGAGATTTAAAGAGACCAGCACACTTGTTCTTCCTTGGGCCAATGAGCTTCCGTGGTGTGGCCAAGCTATACCAGATCCAGCAAGGCCGAATGTAGAACACAGGCAACACCTCAAGAATCAGAAGGAGAAATTCAGACAGTGCCAAATGCTTACCTACTTCTAGGGGATGAACTTGAATAGATCATATAACCTCTTCCCGGCTCAACATTTCCATTTGTGCCATGGTGCTAATGGCACATCTACCTTCTGGGGCTCATGATGGGGACTAAGGGTTTGTTATTGATCTCTAGAACACAGTAAGCATGGCATAGGTGTGTGCTGTTGCCTTGGACCCTGAGTTGCTGTGTGGGCAGCTGCTGCCTCATAGCTCTTCCTCCCCTCCCTGACCTACTACAGGTGTGAGGCGACCGTCAGTTCTGAAAGAGACCTAAAGAGATGACCCTTGTGTCCTTTCATTTCCACCTCTCACCAAAGAAGAGCTGGCCCTTGGCAACCTCCTCCAAGAATGAAGAGCCCAAGGTGCCCACCTAAACCCCATGTGTGCCCAGAAGCAGAGCTGCATGCTCAGACAAGAGCGGGCTGAGCTCTTAGAGGCTGTGATAGAAGGCTGTGTGTTTGGAAACACTGTCACAGAATACTTGACTGATGTGTGTATGAAAGTAAGAGCTGGGCCAACAACAACTATCTCTGTGATTTTGCTGTTAGAATCTCGAGATCCTTGGGGATAGCAGAGCCATTTGTCTGCCCCTCCCCGAAAGGCCAGAGAGGCAGAGCGTCCCTAATGGGTTTGAACATCTGCTCCTTCTCCTCTCAGCATTGTTCAGACAATGTTTTCCAAATACTTATAATGGGTCAGGAACTAGAAACGCTGTTGACTAAGACAAGGTATGGTTTCATATGGGAGTGTGGGAGGCTTTGATGGTGACAGAAAATGAACTGGGCCTGTGAGGGTCAGGGGGAGACATCAAACCACACATGGCATCCATGAAGGCTTCCTGGGAGAGAGGTACCTGGAAGAGCAAAGAGAATCATCAGACGGGGGTAGGGAGTGGGGAGTTGCCACAGTCAAGAGAGAAAGGTTCCTTCTACAGTAGTCAATAAGAATGGCTGTTTTATCAGGCACTGCGTGCCAAACTCTGTGCCAAATCTTGGTGAGATGCTCAACTCAGCAAACATTTTCCTCTTTCTCTTCTCCTTCCTCTTCCTCCTCCTCTTTCTCCCACTTATACACAGTGTGCTAGACTCTGGGTCTTAATTGCTTCCCATGAGCTTTCCCCCCAGTCCCCGCAAGCCCCATGACGGCCCTGGCAGGCATGTGTACCCTCATCACCCAGATCGAGGAAGAATGTAGCACAAGAAGGCTAAGCTGATATCAAAGGCTAAGGAGAAAAAAGATTCAAATTCCAAAATCAAACATGTATATCAGATTTGCTGAAAGGACATGACAGTGACTCAGGATGGAATAGAGGCTATATTGAGAGTTATAAATAAATTCAGCTTTCAGATTTTTCTCTTCTAAGTGTTTTTTCTTACATTGACAATTAGTAAAGACAATAGCATTTTCACTTTGAAAAGTCCTTCAAACATTGCCCCTGATTTCATGAGACACGTATCACGGTTTCTGTTTACTGCTGTAGTTACTGTAGGACATGAGGGAGATGGGAGAAAAGGAGGCTCTTGGGGTTGAATGGTTGCACCTTGATGCCGTTAAAATCGTTAAAATGTCTCTGCAAATGTAATAGCTTGAAAGAACAGAAATCTCAGCACTTAGAAGGCAGAGGCAGGCGGATCCCTGAGTTAAAGGCCAGCCTGATCTTCAGAGCAAGTTCTTGGACAGCCAAGGGCCACACAGAGAAACCCTGTCTTAAAGTAAAAAAGAAGGGGAGGAAGCAGAGGAAGAGGAGGAGCGGGAGCGGGAGGAACAATAGTTCCTTAGGAGGCCGGAAGTCCAAAGCCAAGGTGCCCACCTCACTCGTCCCTCTAAGGAACCTGTGAGAGAATCTGTGCTGTGCAACTTCTGGTATGTTCTAGCTTCTGGCTCTGGGTATTCCTTCTCTTGGGGCTACAAGTCCTCATTCTCTGTTGCCTATGTTACCTACCCTGCTCCTAGCTGCCTCCCATGTGAACTTCTCTTCAGTTTTACTGGAACGCGGCTTCCCCATGACACAAAAGGCTCCTGTCCAACCCAGAAGTCTCCAGGAATGGAAGGGGAGCTGGTAAGGGGCACCAACCTCTGTCACCTCTGGTCTTAAGGACAGCCGACAGTAGTGTCCTCCAGAAACCTCAGCCACAAGTCTTCATGGTGGAAAGTGTTGGTCATATGATACTAGCAACATCTATGTGAGTCATTCTGAAGAAAGGCCCTTCCTTTTCTACAACCTACGTGTGCTGGGAGACATCAGTCTCCTAGGAGAGAAAGTCTGAGCTTGACTCCAGCTGTGCTCCAGATGAAGCTGGTCCCCAGTCTGCCCTGCTTTCCTCACAGCTGATACAGTTTTGTGGGCATAACTCTACACAAAACATAAAACTATTTAATAAAATAGAACCCATCACTGTCCCTGACCCAAGCCTGCTGGACTTTATTTATAAATTGCAGGGCAGGCATGGGGAGGTCTGGGAAGATCTTGTTTGAGAATCCCTTTGTAAATTAGAGGGGAAACTAGGAGCTTTCCTATTACTCTCTGGCTTCAAAGACAGATGCTGAGTAAGACTGTGCTCTTTTGTGTCTTATATTTGCAAACTGAAGTCTCGTGAGCACTTGTTCTATTGCTGAGAACTTGAACCCGGGTCCACTGGCTATTCTAGCATCTGGGGTTCTCCATGCCTGGGACTTAATGTTTTATTTTCTGTAACTTGATCTCACCATGGAAGCTAATGTTGTTCCCTGGAGCAGGGTGTCTTCTGTGCCAAACCATTATTATTTTTTAAGAGTCCCCAGATCAGATCTTGTTATCGTTTATGTTAAGCCTATTTTATTTAAAACTTAAGTCTGGTTTGCCTAGAGTAAACACTGTCTGCTGGCGTTACAGTTTGAGTCATTCTGCTTGGCAGCATTGTGCCTTACAAAGAGAGAAAATGATAAGGCTGTTTGTGGCTCACCGAGATAAGGCAGGGCTTGCACGTGCAGCCCTGTGACTGAGACTCGTCTCCCTTGCACGGGCAGTTATCCTCGGTGATTAAAAATTCAGCATTTCAAAGCACAATTTTACTGCACATCCTGGTGTGTGTTGTATGTGTGTTCAGTCAACAGAGGGTTTATAAATTGCTCCCACTGTGGGTGTCTGCATTTCTCTGGCATTGCGAGACTCCCCTGGAGTTATTTTCATAGTTTGGAACTTATAACCCTGCAAGATCTGAACTGCTCATTCTTACATTAAAACAATTTACAGCGTAGCGCCACAGTGCCCTCGAGTTATGTGTTTGTGGACGACTACGGCTGCAATGTGAACCAGGCTGGGCAGGAAGAGTTTCCCAACTGCCAAAGGCAACATCCAGTGAAGTGTGTTTCCCCTATATCCTTGCCTGGTTTATAAGGATTCTTAGAGGCTTAAAGGAATGTCGCGAACACAGGGAAATGTGTGCAGATGTGTTTGTGAGTGTGCACATGTATACAGCTAAGTTCCCTGGGTCTATTCTCTATTTGCAAAATAGGGGAACATTTACTTGATGCTTAGGCTTGGGAAATGATCCCCCAAAGCATGTTGATGACCTATCTATCACGACCTCAATAACAAAATCTCAACACTGCTCCCTGCCCCATCTCTCTATCATCTTGATTCCTCCCCAGCTCCTCTTCAGAAGGGCCTACCACTGAAGTGCTATCATTTGACTGAGAAACTTCTCCTAAAAGGATGTAGTTGACATAGCCCTCCCTGAGCATCCTATCTTGTAACCACAGAATCCTAGTCACTAGTGAGAGAAGGAGCTGGCATTTGTCCTGGATTCTCTGGATTCTCTGGGAACCTGTCAGGACAGTGTGAACACAGTCCTTGGTGAGTTTCTGCTTCTTGCCTGCCAGAGACCCTAGAAACTGTCACCAGCCATTCACTTCTCCAATCAGCCACTTAGACCTGTCAAAATTGTTCATTCGCCTTTCAAGCTCCCACTGAAGAAGGAGTGTAAATGTCTGAAGCTTCCTGGGCTACAGACTCGTCATTCTCCTGTCGATCCCTGTTGTATCACTTTTCTCCTTAAGGAGATTCCTTATGGAAATAACTTCGAGGAGGAAACGTTTACTTGACCTCATGGTTTGAGAGGGTACTACTATCCATCATGGTGGGGAAGGCAGAGTTGTACATGGGACTCTTGGGTCTCCATAAACCAAAACCCAGAGAGCTCAAACCAGAAGCAGAGCCCTATAAGACCAGAACTTTACCCCTAGGGCCCTTCTTATACCTGCCATGTAGGTCCTCATATCCAAAAGATTTCACAACCTCCAAAACCTCATCACAGGCTGGGAACCAAGTTCCAAATGCACGAACCTGTGGAGGTCTTTTCATATTACATTCATAACATCAGACTGGAAAGATGGCTCTATCATCAGAAAACTTTCTTCACAAGAACAACAGCATGTTGGATCTCTAAAGCCCCACAAAAAGCTTCATGTATTGGTGGGAATCCCAGCAATGGTGAGATGGGAGGCGGACACAAGTGGATTCTGGAAGCTTGATAGCCAGGCCAGCTCATCTCTGGAGTTCCAAACTAGTGCGAAACCTTGTCTAAGATAAGAGATGGGCAAAACCTGAAGACTGACACCCAAGGTTATCCTCACTCATACAATATCTCCACACTCATACCATACACACACACATCTACACCCACACACATGAATTCACAGAGATGCAGCAAAACTGCAGCATCGGGTCTAGACACATCTATAATTGCTCATGCCTATTGTCCTGTATGTCTACTCTCCATTTATTAGGTTGACACTCATCTTCAGCATCAGCACATTACCTCAGTGTGTTGATGGTGAGCTTTGGAGACAATTACCCAATGGAGATCTCACCAAGGGCTAAACAGCCATGAATGTAGGCTGACACGGTGGCTGGCCTAGTTTGTTCTCTGTTGCTATGATAAACACCATGGCCAAAAGCAAATGATAAGGAAGGGAGTTTATTTCATTACATCATGAAGGGAAGTCAGGATAAGAACTCAAGGCAGGAACCTGGAGGCGAGAACTCAGTCAGAGACTATAGAGGTGCACTGATTACTGGTTTGCTTTCTATAGCTTTGTCAGTTTCTTCTCTTATACAACCCAGGACTATCTGCCACAGCAGGGTAGGCCCTTCCACCTCAGGCATTAAGAAAATGCCCCACAGTTTTGCCTACATACCAGTTTGATGGAGGGTTTTTGTTTTGTTTTGTTTTGTTTGCTTTGTGTTTTGTTTTGTGTTTGTGTTTGTTTTTGTTTGCTTGTTTGTGAGACAGGGTTTCTCTGTATAGCTCTGGCTGTCCTAGAACTTGCACTGTAGACCAGGTTGTCCTCAAACTCAGAGATCTGCCGGCCTCTCCCTCCTGAATGCTGGGATCAAACGTGTGCACCAGTACCATGCAACAGGAGGCATTTTAAATTTTTATTTATTTATTCACTTTGTCTCCTGATCACAGTCCCTGTTCCCTCCTCTCCTCCCAGTCCCACCCTCTCAAGCTTCTTCCCCCCCTTACCTCTCCCCTTGTCCCCAAGGAGGCCTTTTCTTAATTGAGCTTTCCTCTTCCCAGATGATCCTTGCTTATGTCAAGTTAACAAAATCTAACCATCACACTAGCATTAGAAATATTATACTTGCCGCCAAACCTGAAGACCTAAGTCGGATTCCTGGGACTCTTATGGTGGATGGAGAGAACTGGCTCATGCATGTTGCCCACAGTCTAGCCATCCTCAACAGGATGTTCCTCCACACAGGAGAGTGGGCAAGGCCAAATGACTAAATGTGGAGGTGGAGATATGTTACTGCTCCCTGCTGAATAGAGTCCTCCTCACCAGAGAGGTCTTGTCCCCACCCATTACAGCCAAGAGGGCATCTGCTGTCGACTGCAACTCTGCCTAGCAGCCACGTTGCACACCTTCTGGACATCAGGAACTGTTCTGAGTGCTGGGTGTTCACTGGGGAACTGGCCAGGTGTGGTCCCTGGACTAAACGCACTCAACAGATTTCAGGTTGTTCCAGCATCCTTAACTATATTTTCTTCATGCCAGCCTTTGAGATAGCAATGGTCCTTATTGCAAGTGAGAAAGTCATGCTGTGAACACAATCACGAAGATCCATACTGTATGTGTGTGTGTGTAAGTGTGAGAGAGACAGAGAGTGTGTGTATGTGTGGTGTGTGTGTGTGAGTGTGATGCGGTGTGTGTGTGAGAGAGAGTGTGTGTGTGAGAAAGAGAGTGGTGTGTGTGTGTGTATGAGTGTGTGTGAGTGTGAATGTGGTATGTGTGAGAGTGTGTGTGTGTGTGTGTGTGTGTGTGTGAAAGTATGTGTGTGGTGTATGTGTGTGTGTGTACGAGTGTGAGTGTATGTGAGTGTGAATGTGGTATGTATGAGATGTATGTGTGAGTGTGTGTGTTGCATGTGCATAAGTTAGAAAACAAGCCTGGGTGCAGTTGCCCCTCAGTGTCATCTCCCTTGGGTTTTTTGCATTTACATTTACTGTATTTCCTTGTGCGTGAGGGAGTACATTACCTACCATAGTGCATGTGTGGAGATCAGAGGACAATCTGTGGGACTCATTCCTCTCTTTCCACCATGTGAGGTTCTAGGATGGAATTCAGGTCACCAGGAGTGGAGAGAAGTGCCTTATACTGCTGAGTCACCTATTTTGGTTTGGCGGGAGGTTGTTTGTTTCTTTGTTTTTGAGACAGGGTCTCTTGCTGGCCTGGGGTTTTCTAATTACACTAGGCTGGCTGACCAGCAAGCCTGGCTCGAGGGATCCACCTGTCTGCACCTCCTGAGTACTGAGGCTGCGCATGTATGCCGTCAGTGCCTGGCCTTCTCTTTATTCACTTGGGTTTGGGGGATTGAACATGGGTCTTCGTGCTTTTCCAGCAAGCACGTTGTCCACTGAGGCATCAGCCCAGCCCAGGCCTTATGTCTTCTATGAAGCTCAATTCACAAAACACCTTTGTAAGACTCGTGCTAAGTACCCAGGGCCTGGGAGGGTCCACACACTTGCATCTCCACAGTGAGGGAGGATAGTTTGGGAGCTTGCACACTGTGAGAATTTGGGCTTTGTGTCCATACCACCTCAGCCTCTTGCTAAGAGTCAGAAGCAGCCAAATAATGCTGACCTGACCTACCAGCTCTTCTGATTCCGAGTTGTGGTATAGTCTTGGGATTTTATACCCATCAGGGCGATTGTGAAGAGAAAGTGCTGGAATTAGAAGCCTTCTGCACAAAGATCTTTTGACCCTTCCTGAACTCCTTTACTTATGCCACAGCAAACAGCACCCCCTAAAACTATGCCTTCCTCTGAAGGAAGAAAGGAACCATTCAAATAAGATGTTTATAAAAACCTGGAGGTTGCACTTAGCACAGCTCACCGTGCCAACAACCTAGAGGGGCTGTGCCAGCTTCTGCAGTGGTCTCTACCCTGGCTTCTCGTCAAAGATTTAAATTTTTCTCTCTGCTTCCTGCCCTGGGTGTGTGCTGGCTATGGGGCTTCCTGAAAGGCCAGAGGCCAAAACACTCAAAGTGCTTCCCAAGGGAGGGAGCCTGGCTTCTCAAATGAGGCAGCCTGAGGGGGCAGCAGGAGAAGCGGCTGCGGGGCTCTGGGCCAGCAGGGAAGGTTGGTGGACTTGGCCCAGCTGCAGCTGCAGACCCCATGGGGCCCATCAGGAGGGGAAGCAACAAAAGATACCATTCATTCATTCATTCATTCATTCCTCCTGCTGGACCCTGTGTCCTGGGTTAGCATGCCAAGGCCCTGACTCTGAACCCTTCTTGGTCCAGTGTGTATGCTTGTGTTTGGTGGTTGGAACTGAGTTTATGAGACTAGTATTACAAAAATATAACAGAAAACCCCAGTGCTTACCCTATATCAGGCACTGATTGGAGGATTTGGGTACATGCACTAGTTAGTTGGCTCAAAAATTTGTTTGCATCATCTCATAATCAATGATAAGGACAGGTCAGAGGCACATTTACTACCCTGATCTAGGGTGGTGTTGCTGCTCAGAGTGAAGTCTCTCTCTCTCTCTCTCTCTCTCTCTCTCTCTCTCTCTCTCTCTCTCTTTGTGTGTGTGTGTGTGTGTGTGTGTGTGTGTGTGTGTGTGTGTACAAGGCAATACCTCCTAATAGTGCCACAACCACTGTGGGCAAACAGTAAACCAAGGAAGCTTTTCTCCAGGCCTGCGTGGAGAAATACTGTTGCCATCTTACTGAGAAAACGCCAGGAAGTGTGTACCTTTAGAAACAGGCAGAAAGGACAGAGCAGTGAGGCAAGTCAGTGGCTCAAGGTTGAAGTTTTAGCCTTTAAGTCAAGCTGGGCCTCTAAAATAGTAAAATTACTATAGCCATTGCCAGGAGCTGGGGAACAGCAGCTGGGGGTGAGGTGGAGTTTGTGTTTCATGAGAGCAAGCTTCAGTCAGGGAAAATGCAAAAGCTCTGGAGACAGTAGTAGTGCTGGCCACATGATGCTGTGACCCCCTCACTGTCCTGGATGGTAAAGGTGGGAGCATGGTAGGCTTCATGCCACGCATAGTTTACTGCAGGGCATTTTTTCCTAAGTGTGGAGGAGCCAGCACAGCTCTAAGCATCCTTCACAGGGTACAGTATTTGCTTGGGTCCTGTTTGTTACAAAAGGAATCATTAAAGATAAGATGCTTTAAGACCTGAGAGATGGTTCAGTGGTTAAGAGCACTGGCTGCTCTTTTAGAAGACCTTGGTTTGACTCCCAGGATCCACTTGGTGGTTCACAACTACCTTTAACTCCAGTTCCAGGGATCTGAAAGCCTCTTCTTCTGGCCTCTGCAGGCAATAAGCACACAGATATACATTCAGTCAAAAGAGTCATACATTACAATAAAAATTGTAAACATTATTTTAAAAGATAGATGCTCTGGAGTATAGCTTCCAGCTGAGAGCACACCATCAATGACAGACAACCAGACCTGCCTGCTCAGATTGGCAGAGCTGTCCACATGTAGAGAGGAATGTGTTGGGTACATCATCCAGCTTCCTACAGACAAAGCAAAAAGTGATCCAATCTCTAAATGTTCTACCATGGGGCAGGACCATCACCCTTGCAGGTATTTTAGGTGCTCTGAAGACACTGTGCAGGGAGGCTGACTTTGGGCAGTGTCCTTGGCTGTGCAGAACCTGGGAACCCCACTTCAACCCTCACAACATGGCTTAGGGAGTCAGTCAGAGATCAAGCACCTCCAAGAAGTTGAAGATCTGCTGAGTGTGACTGAACACAGCTCACTGTACCTGCGGGCTCCACTCTGACAGTGTGCACACACCACAGCCTGTCACTTCCAACTCTTACCTCCACTTTACTATGGCAGAAAGAACCCAGTAATCTGGTGGTGGGACCATTAAGGTCAATAAAACCTCATTTGGGATAGAGAACAGACTCAAAACACTACAATAAATAAATCTCATGGGCTGGAAAACTCAGAAGTGGGCTAGAGACTTACCCAAGGTCACATAGTGTAGTGACCAGTTTTACACACTGACTTCCCTCTGCCATAGTAATCAGATGTCCATAGGCTTCTATGAAGGTACTTTTTAGACAAGAGTAGTGTTTGAATCATATATTTTGAGTAAAGCAGAATGCTTGCCATAAAATGAAGGAGCCTTAGCCAGTGAATCTAAGGCTCAATAAAGACTGAGGCCACTGATGGGAAAGAACTCTGTATCCTAGGTGTCAACTTCACTCTGGACCTCCAGTCCTCCCACTACCCACCTGCCACATGCCCACATGCCCACATACTCACCTACCCACATGCACACATACCCATATGCCCACCTACCCACATGCACACCTACCCACATGCAACATGCACATGCACACATGCCCACTTGTCACATGCACACATGCCCGCTGCCCACATGCACACATGCACACATACCCATATGCCCACCTACCCACATGCACACCTACCCACATGCACACATGCACACATGCCCACCTGCCACATGCACATATGCCCACATGCACACATGCACACCTACCCACATGCACACCTACCCACATGCCCACATGCACACATGCACACCTGCCCACATGCACACATGCACACATGCACACATACCCACATGCACACCTACCCACATGCCCACATACACACATGCACACCTACCCACATGCCCACCTGCCTGCATGCCCACATACCCACATGCCCACATACCCACATGCCCACCTACTCACATGCCCACCTACCCACATGCCCACATGCACACATGTCCACATGCCCACATGCACACATGCACACCTGCCCACATGCACACAGCACACTGCACACATGCACACACGCCTACCTGCCCACATGCACACATGTCCACATGCCCACCTGCCCACATGCCCACCTACCCACATGCACACATACACACATGCCCACATGCCCACCTACCCACATGCACACATGCACACATGCCCACATGCACACATGCACACTGCACACATGCACACATGTCCACATGCACACATGCACACATGCCCACATGCACACATGCACACATGCCCACATGCACACATGCAACACATGTACACATGCCCACATGCACACATATCCACATGCCCACATGCACACATACACACATGCCCACATGCACACATGCCCACATGCACACATACACACATGCCCACATGGCCACATGCACAAATGCCCCACAAACTTAGGGTATGCCAACATTCCACAAGAGCATGAGCCAATTACTTGAAATCAACCATTCTTAATACATAGTGTGGTGGTTTGACTAGGAATAGCCACTAGAAAGCTCATGTGTTTAAATGCTTGTTCATTAGGGAGTAACACTACTTAAGAGGGATTAGAAGGTGTGGCTTTGTTGGAGTAAGTGTGGTCTTGTTGGAAGAAGTGTGTCACTGGGAGCCTTTGGTGTTTCAAAAGTCCAAACTAGAACCACCGTTTCTCTTTTTCTACTGTCTGCAGATCAGGATGTAGAACTCCCAGCTACTTCTGCAGCACCACGTCAGCTTGCAGACCATCATGTTCCCCGCCATGATGACAATGGACTAAACCTCTGAAACTGTAAGCCAGCCTCAATCAAATTCTTTCCTTTACAAGAGTTGCCGTGGTCATGGTGTCTCTTCACAGCAATAAAACAGTGACTAAGACATATGGGTAGGCAGATATGCAGATGATAGATAGGTAGAGAGATAGATGATTGATAATAGACAGACAGACATAGAGTTAGGTAAAAAGATATGATAGATAAATAGATCATAAGTAAAAAAGACAGGCAGATAATAAATGGACCAATAGGTAGATGTTAGATAGAAAAATGGTAGATAATAAAAATGATAGATATGGTAAGATGTAAATAGACAGACAGATGATAGACAGTAGAAATCTATAATATATACATCAAACATGGATATATGTCTCCACTACATACATATCTAGATATTCATATACACACAGAGCACACACAGGCTCTGGAAGTTTCTGATAGGCAAAATATCCATCACCTCCTGCCCTATCTCATTGGATAGAACAGCCTAGAGGGCTGTGTGTATCTTCAGTGCCCTAAGGGTGCTCCATCCTGACCTAAGTGCAGAAGTGAAGACATATCTGCTGACTGGTATCCACAAGGAGTCCTCAAAGAGGGTAATCACCGATCCAGTGGCTTCTTAGTGGCTTTACCTTCACAGTGGCTGCATGTGTTTGATGTAGTAAACCTCTGCATTTGAGAGCCTAGTAATGACAAGGCCCATGGTCTCACAGTGACAGGAGTGAGGTCACCGCTGAAGTCTTCATCATCCAAGCCCATGGAAGGCTTTTGCCTCGATCTCTCTGCAGAAGCAGCACTGTGAGAAATGTTGGAAAGCATATCTCTGTGACCACTGCCCGTTAGAGCTGAACTGTGTTTGGGAGCATTTGGAGTTCTTTCTTCCAAAAGACGATGTTTTCAAGACTCCCTGCCCACAGCAGAGCTGAGTGTTTGTCTTTATTCCTTCACTTGGGACTGGGCGGGTCAACTTTCCACTAGGCCTTGCCAAGAGCCACACAGTCATAGCTCCAAAACATGTCCACAAACATAGGGATGCTGTCGTCAACAGGAGCCCTGCAAACTGCATCCTGGCTGACTGGACTGTCTGTTCCATCCCAGGACCATCTGACTGTCTTCATTAGGATGGGACCACCCATCAATCACTGACTTCTGATTTTAATTACAGGAAAATTAAGGAGACCCAGAAGTGGCTCTTTGCCTTGGAGGTGGCCTCCAATGCTAGCTGTGACATAGTGTACCCTCTCCTCCCTGGACCCCTCCATCACTGGCCATGTTGCTCACAACAGAGAAGCACTGATATTGGCATGGCCATTTCAACCTTAGATGTCTTATCATAGGACACCTTAGATGTCCTTCATACATAGGACAGGAAACAACAGAAGAGAACATGAGGAAATGTTGTTTTGTGTTCCAGCCAAGTTACACAGGGCCAGAGCAAATAGTGACTTCCTGTTTCTTATGGTCTTCCCAGGACTTTCCCATAACCCCTTGGGGCTGAGGAAAGAACATTTCCTTGGCCACCAGGATCATTTTTTGAGTATGCCCATCTGAACAGACAAGAGGAAAGCCAAATATTCTTCCTCTAGAATGGCTAAAAATGACCAAAGCCCTGAAAACCCAAGATCATGGACAGAGAACACATAATGCCATCACCCATTTGCTTGAGATGTAATAAAATGCCCAAATCTAGGTAATTTACAAACAATATAATCTTATTTGGTTCATGGTTCTAGAGGCTGAGAAGTCCATCTATCATACCGGGGTCTCCCATGCTGGAAGTAGAGGTCTCATGAACAGGGTATAAAGGGTAGTAGATACAGAACTCTAATAAGCCCATGCTAGATAAATAGCCCCCTTCTTTGAGAAGAGCCTTAGTCCATTCCTGAGGACATAGCTTTTGCGACTTCACCTCCTCTTCATAAGTACAGGGGTAATTACAGTTACGGTGTGGTGCTTAGAAGGGACCACAAAATACACTGGAAGTTAAGCTGAGAGAGTTCTCTTCCTGTGAGCAGAATGAACACTGTGATGAGCTCTAGGCCTCTACCCTACACTAGTGACACTTCTCACATGGGAACCAAATACCTGATAGCCTACAAGGCTGTGTGTGCCTTCAGTGGCCTCATGGGAAGAAAGCTTATCATAGCTCATGGTTTTGGAGTACGTCAATCCATCCATCATGGCAGGACAGTCACAGTAAAAACAGTTGCTCAGCCAAGCAGCAAGAGCCTGTGGCAGAGTACCTCACAAAGCAAACCAACCAGGAAGTAAATAAGGAACAGGATATTGGGCTGAACCATAACCTCAAGGGTCTACCTCCAGTGTGGACCTCTGGCAGCTATGCCCCGCGCTTCCTTAGGGCTCCACAACCACTTAAACAGTGCCACCTGCTGGGAAACAGGTGTTCAAACATGTGGACCTGTGGAGGACATTGCCCACTCAAAATTGCACATTCAAATCAACACACATATGTGTACACACACACACACACACACACACACACACTCTGCACTCTCCACATTCCTCAAGTCTAAAATAGGATGCAGCTGCTACAAGCTTGACCAGTAGGATAGAGTCCCACTTCAGAACCCTGAAGCATGATGCTTCTGCTGTTACACTCCTTGTTTGATATGTCCCCTCTATGAAGACAGCAGAATCTCTCTGGTTCTCCACTTCATCCAGCACAGCCATTGTGCCTGACATATACAGGAAGAATCTGCTTGAGAAGATAACTAGTATCTGCTCAGCCAGCCCCAGACTCTGTCACTCTGCAGCACTGCTGATAGAAATAAGGTCCAAAGAGGTCTGGGCCTCATCTAAGACACTGTGGGGGTGGGAGAGGTCTTGGGGAACATACAAAGGACTCCCTAAATGCCCTTATTATTGGAGCAACTTGCTGGGCTAAAGGAGCCACAGAAACATGGGGAAAGAGTTTGGAGGCATTGGGGTGAGATATTTGAGTAGGCTGTGTGTGTGTGTGTGTGTGTGTGTGTGTGTGTGTGTGTGTGTGTGTCTGAACACAATTCCCAAAAAATACAGATGCCTCCAGGGTATCTGGGACAGGAGTAAGGGGTAAAGGCATGCGATGGCATCTATATGTATTATGGAAGTTTCTTAGCATACTTGTGTTCTGATGTTTGTATACAAGAACAGCCTTAATACACGTGCACATCAAGATGAAAGCATCAGGTCTCCATGGCTGGGGAGATAGCTCAGTCAGTAAAGTCCCTATGTAAGCATGAGGACCCAACATACACATAAAAAGTGATGATTACATGCCTGGAATTCCAATTCTGGGAAGGCAGAGACAATTCCTCTCCAGGAATTGTCATTCACCAGCCAGTCTAGCTGAACTGGTGAGCTCCAGGTCAATGAGAGACCCTGCCTCAAAAATAGAGTGGAGAGTGTCTGGAAAGAGAGCTAATTTTGACTTCTAGTCTCCACAGGCACATAAACATATACATGCACATAAATGGGCACATACACACAATGGCTCTCTATTCTAGAGGAGGAACAGTCCTTAAGGAAACCATCTCATGCTCAGGACACAGGGTGTCTCTGTACCCACAGAAGGGATGTAATATCCCATGTGTGCCAGGACAGTCCTTGAGCTCCACAAAGTGTGTCCCTTCTCAGCTTTGTCTTCCCAGGAAATGGTATGGAGCACTTAATCAGTTCAGGCGGAGTAAAGAGGGCTCCCTGTTTGCAAGCATGTCATTGTTTTTTACAGTGATTTCTGAGCCACCTTGGAGCTTCATCCCAATCACAAAAGAAGCTCTGCTCAGGGCCCTGCATGATATCCTGGAGGGACAGGATCAGGCTTCCAACGCACATGTGTCTCAGCTCAAACCACAGAGGACTTTGCTTCCCAGCAGTGTGAGATCAAATGCTGCAGGGCACTTGTTTGGAGCCTGGGTTTGATTTTCTCTGTGTCCTGGATTTAAGGTCAGCGTTGGATACACCCAGAATTCCTGGGGCATTTCAAACAAACCTGCAGACCTTGGCCAGGTGATGCACTTGCCAGGAGCCACACAGACCCCACACCAGGAATGCCAGAGCATACAGAATCTACATGCAGGAGAAAGGCACTGTTCGGTGATCCACCCCCAGAACACAGCATTCTTCCCACTGAGTGCTGCGTGTCCCAGGTCTAAGGTCAACTCTCCGACATTTTTTAGGGAACACACTGCTGCCTACAAAACAGGAAGGGGCTGCTAATGATCCCTATGCATGGCTCTGAACACCAGGAAATAGATCAACAAAATGTGGGGACTGGCATTGATGGCAGACATTGCCCAGGGTAAGCCACCTGTTTACAAACAGGGAACAGGCGCCAAGTCTGGGGAGGATTCTCCCACAAACATAGGGCCAGGTATTCATCCATCCCTGTGGCTACTTCAGTTCTGCCTGCATCCAGGACACTATGCTCTGTTTCTATCACTGAGGTCACCACATGGGCAGCTCAGCCAAGTCCCTGGAAACAGGAGGCTTTGGTGCCAGACAGATCCAGACATGGGTCTAGAGTCGTGGCGCCACTACCCAGTGTCATACTCTACAGAGACCCTCTTCTTGCCTAGGGAATAGGGTTACCCATACACTGCTTTGCTATGAAGCATGGCATCTGCAGCTGCAGTTACCCTGATAGATGATGGTATCTAAGCAACATTCCGGGTCCTGTGAGTACCAACCTCACCCCTTGGAGCACTTTCCCTCCTATGGCAAGGTCAGGCTTTAGCAGAGGGCATAACATTAACTCAGAAGTCTTGGTGACTCCTAGTATGGCAATGCTCCTGGCACAAGCTCTGCCGGCCCATGCAGCATCCTGACTATTCTGCACTGTGGCCTGAGCTGGGGACACTTGGCATCCCATTGCACTTGGTAGGAAAGTGAAGAAGAATTAAGAAATTGATCCAAGGCTGTAGCTAGAAAGGGGATGGAGTCAATCTGCCACTCAGCATCCAAGTGTGGTGCTTTCCCCTTCAATACTGTTTCAGCCTAAAAAGAAACAGGTTTTTCCTTCTCTGTCCTCTGGAGCCCATAGTGGGGACTCAGTGGTGGTCACACAGCTGAGATACGGAGGTTCAGAGGAAGCCTCTCCTTTAGACCCAGAGCTGCATCCAATAGTCTCCATCCAGCTGCTGTATGGATGACAATATGGAGTCTGGTGGACCCCAGTCCTACATATTGTCCTGCCCAGCAGACTGGAAGGATTAGGGGCACCCTAGTCCCCATTTACCCAGAATTCTGCTCCAGGAGATCAGCCAGTCTTAGGAGGCAGTCCCCTCCTTGACCCAGGGCAGCACTGCCCCTTCCTGGCCTCTGATCCAATCTCCCATTCTTCCATCTCTCCCTGCTTCCTCTCTGACCCTCTCAACTGCTCTTGACAGAAATTCCTGGTTAAAAAAAAGAAAAAAATGAATGCCTGCTTCCTTTCTAGGTACCTCCAGGCCCCCTTCCATCTGAAAGAATCCAGTGTCCCAGACTCTATGGGTGTGTCATATCCTTGGTCCAACCCTCCTTGGATGCCTGGCCCTGGCAGGGGCCCCACAGGAAAAAGGTGGGGAGTCTGAGCCTTTGATATCCCCTCAGCAGCTATTTAAAGGGGCAGCTGGCCCAGCAGTAGGCAGCAGGAACCATGGCACCAAAGACACTGCTTCTGTTGCTGCTGCTGCTGGTGGTGGTGGTCTGGCCTCCTACAGTACAGCCTGCGCCCCCCACCTGCTACTCCCGGATGCTGACCCTGAGCCGTGAGATCATGGCAGATTTCCAGAGCCTGCAGGCTTCAGAGCCTGAGGTAAGTTCTTCACTTGCCTTTTGCCTTGAGAAGATAGATAGATAGATAGATAGATAATAGATAGATAGATAGATAGATATAGATAGATAGATGGATGGATGGATGGATGGATGGATGGATGGATGGATGGATGGATGGATGATAATTTTTTAAAATAACAGCTCACTACAGAGACTAGGAATTTAGAGTTTCACAGAACTAATGAACTAAGCTTCTTCAATTCTGTCATTAGCCTGATGACCAGCAATGTATGCTAAGGGTGTGGTACACTCCTTATCTGCTGAGGACTGTGGGACAGTTACTCAGTCCTCTGTCTCAGCTTCCTTCTCTGTAAAGAAAGGGATAATCACATCCCCTGGGGGTGATGGGCTGAAAGACCCATTGACCACAGGAAACCGGACAAGTGTTAAACTGTTAGCCCTATCCTCAGAGGAAGACCTCAGAACTCAGGGGAGTCCCCTGAGGAGTGCTGCAAGGGGAGAGAGTCAAGTCCTCTACGTGCTTCTCTCTAATAGAAGCAAACCCCACTGGACTCCACGAAGAGCCTGAGTAAACTGCAAAGGTGTCACTCGGCTGCTTGCACACGCTTCAAGCAGACCCCAACATTCCTCGGGTATTGGGGCTCACATTATCTTAACACCTTGAATTTTCTTCTCAAAAGTTAAATTGCATTCATTATTATCTCGTGATAAACAGGATAAACTGTAGAACAATAGGAAAATGCACAAAAGACCATGAAAAATTAGTATTTGTGAGCCTGCCACCTAGAGGCAACTGCTGCTATAGCAATTGGAGGGCAGCAACCACTCTTTCTGTGCAAGTTCCTGTGGTGATCATTGTGGTGGTGGCGGTGGTGGTGGTAGTGGTATCAGTGGCAAAATATGGACCACATAGCACTAATAGCTTCGCATACTGCTTATTAACCCCACCATCCAGTAAACTTATGTTCTTTTGTGTAACACTTTAGACAGCTGTACCCTTATTCCTTGTGTAACACTTTAGACAGCTGTACCTTTATTCCTTGCCATGAAACAGACACAGCACTGGCCTTAGGGGTGTATGGTGCTAGAGAGTAAGACCAGAGGCTAAGAGCCACAGAGTGAGACCAAGTGGAAGACAAAACACTCAGCCTTCTAATTCACAGATGAGGAACTGAGTCGCAAAGAAGGAAGACAGCAGCCCCAGGTCACACAGAGTTACACAGAGGGAAGGGCACTAGATGTGCAGACCTTTGGTCCTACACACACACACACCTCTTTATAGCAATGTGTTATATCTTACAAACTTTGTTGTGTCTATGTTATAGCTTAAAGCTCTTACATGAGTAAATATATAAAATATATTTATGTATATAATTTTCATATGGAAAGCTGGCATAAAACCAGCTTTTCTATAGATGAATATCTTATATCTACAGTACTATATAATGCCCTACATATGTTTGTGCATGCCTGTACATGTCTGTTTCTGTAAAATGATGTCCTAATTCACAGTACTGTAAAGGCTATGCTCTGACGTAAGATTCTGGGAGAGAAGGTGTCCCAATGTAAGATGTTCTGTGGGTGCCATGGCATTAGGAAAAATAAAAGCTCTGGGGCCATTGTCTGGGGGCAGCTGTCAGGGTGCAGACTGTGCTAAACTATCCCTATAGGTGTTCCATTCACTTGCTTCTTCCTGCAGGATTCGTGTGTGAGGTACTTGCCCCGGCTTTATCTGGATATCCATGTAAGAGAGTGTTGCCTGGTGGGGTAGGTAAAGTGGGGATGGGTTGGGATGGATATGAACTACCTCTGCTGGCTGGCTTGAGGGGACATCCAGGGTTGGGGAAATGCCTTATGCTATGTTGGAGGACTCTTGAGCTCAGTCCCTGGCCCTCTGGCTCCCCCTTCTCCCATAGCCCTCTCTTGTTCCCACTCCCAGAATTACTGTGTGCTGGCCAAGCTGCGAGACTTCGTGGCCTCTCCTCAGTGCTGGAAAATGGCCGAAGTGGACACTCTGAAGGACAAAGTGCGGAAGTTATATACCATCATGAACTCCTTCTGCAGGCGGGTAAGTGAGGCACTTGAAGAGCCCTTTTCTGCTCTGAGCATCGCAGGAGGAGGGTTGGAAGGAGGGCAGAGGAGGGATTTCCAGTCCGAGCAGCCTTTCTACAACAATAGTCAATTGTTAAGTGAGCGGGACTCAGATTGGGCCCCCTCAACCTCCCACAGCTGCACATGGAGGCCACATGGGTGGCTCACTCCTAGACCACTCCATAGACACTCAAGGAAAAGTGCAAGAGCCAGAGGAAGCCAGAGGACACTTTCTGAAGAAGGAGCATCTAGGTGTGTGTGTCATCAGAGGAGCTGGTAGTTGGGAGGCAGGCACAGAGAGCTAACACTCTGATCCCATGATCCAGCCCCAGATAGTGTTGAGTTGTACCCTCTTTTTTTTCCTTCCCTGTGGGAGCACTTCTTCACATGTCACAGGTGATCTGGGGACTTAAATGTCCATCTGGTAACATTAGGAGGACGATCCTAATAGTTACACCATTACAATGTGACAATGTCATACTTTAACTCTCTCCCTAAGACATCTAGCAAGGTAGCTAAATGTATAATTCTAAATTCTAAGTTCCTAAAAAAAAAATACTGGTGTGCCTGTGTGTGTGTGTGTGTGTGTGTGTGTGTGTGAGAGAGAGAGAGAGAGAGAGAGAGAGAGAGAGAGAGAGAGAGAGAGAGAGAGAGAGGCAGACAGACAGACTATGAATGTGTGGTATATATACACAAGTGGAGTCCAGCAGGAGGACAACGAGTGTCTTGCTCTGACAATCTCTGCCTGCTTCCTTGAGCTAAGCTGACAGACGGTAAACCCTAAATATCCCCTTGTCTTTGCACTACCCAGCACTGGTATTAAACGTGCACAGCCTCTGACATGGATCCTGGGAATTAAACTCAGGTCTTCAAGCTTGTGCAGAACATGGTTTTGCCTCCTGAGTTATCTCCTCAGTCTCCCCCTTGCATATAGATGCATGTTTGACTATGAGGAGAAGTATGTGGGGGGCACCTGTGTGCATACATGAAGGCACTAGCCTGGCAAGAATGAGGCCCTCCCCTCCAGAATTCTTAGCTTGCTGATGCTTTCTCCTATGGCAGCCTTCTTCGTTTCTGAACTCCCTTGGTTTATTGTGAAGAAGGGAAATTAAAAAAAATTTTTTTATTGGATATTTTATTTACATTTCAGATGTTATTCCTTTTCCTCATTTCCTCCCCACACAGAAACCTCCATCCCATCCCCCTCCTCCTGCTTCTATGAGGATGTGCCCCCACCCACCCACTCCCACCTCCCTGCCCTCAAATTCTTCCACATTGGGGCATCCAGCCTTCACAGGACCAAGGATCTCCTCCCCTACCTATGCCCAACAAGGCCATCCTCCCCTACATACACAGCTGGAGCCATGGGTTCCTCCCTATGTGCTCCCAGGCTGGTGGTTTAGACTGTGGGAGCTCTGGTTGGTTGTATTGTTGCTCTTCCGATGGGGCCACAAACCCCTTCAGCTCCTTCAGTCTTCTCTCTCACTCCTCAATTGGGAACCCCATGATCAGTTCAATGGTTAGCTGTGAGCATCTGCCTCTGTATATGTCAGGCTCTGGCAGACCTCTAAAGAAGAAGGGAAATTGAAATTAGCAGAGTGCCTTCTGGTGCACGGTGTGGTGGCTGGAAGTGGGAACTGGTGCTGTTCTGTAGTGGCTACACACCATTCACTTTATGAAACCAATCAGTCATCTGTCCATCTGGTCAACCAAAGCCTAGTAAATGCCAATGAGAATTCAAAGAAAGATAGTGCCCAGAGGGGACAGAACTAGAGCCATGGGTCCCTCCCTAAGCGCTCCCAGGCTGGTGGTTTAGACCCTGGGAGCTCTGGTTGGTTGGTATTGTTGCTCTTCCCATGGGGCCACAAACCCCTTCAGCTCCTTCAGTCTTCTCTCTCACTCCTCCATGGGGACAGAGGTATATTTCTATGCCCCAGGGATGCTCAGACAGTCTTGGGAGGTGACAGCAGACCTAGCATTGCCTACATGCTCCAGAGACACTGACAGGAACATGTCTGCTCACTGCTTGCTTGTCTTTTCCAGGACTTGGTATTCCTCTCAGATGACTGCAGTGCCTTAGAATACCCAATCCCTGAGGCCACAGGTCCTCCAGACTGGCAGAGCTAAGACAGCAGGTGGACCAGAAGAACAACCCAGAGGCCTGAAGCTGTCCAAAGCAAAGTCATAGCCCACCACGTCTCCTTTTAGTGCAGCTGTTAGACCTGCCATGTGTCTCTTTACCTTCTCTGAAAGACCAGTGAGGATCCTGCCTCTGAGCATGCTTTGTGCAGTTTGTGTATCCTAAGTGCCTCGTTGCAGTATAAGAGGCACAAACAGGAAAGTGCACACTGGCTTCTCTTTGGGGAGCAAGCACCTTAGGAACAGCAAAATCCCATGCCTTTATGACTGCTTTAATGAAATAATGGGACCATTCTTCTTTCTGGTCTCTGCTTAGCCCAAAAGGGGCTTCAACTTTATGCTTCCTTCCTGTGTAAGCTTTCCTTCCTCTCTCTCATTTTAAAGTGTTTTCACTGCTTTTGCAATGTAGTTACACAGCTTTTATGTAGTGTGAATGAGCCACCCTTTCACTGAAGGGTGATGAAAACCAAATAAACCTCTATTGTGAGAAGGAGGAGTGCTGCTGTATTGCTCCACAGTGGCCTTAGATGGGTTTTCCTCACTTTCCCTGAGAACACCTGCTATTCCCATGATGCAATTGTTGATTCTTCTCCATCAAGCCCATGTCTCAGTCTGCTTCACCCCACCTGTATACATGGCTGTAGCTAAGAGGTTGGGAGATGCTCTAGCTTCTGCTAAGGACATAATGTCCCTTTGAATGTAACCACTGGGGACAGACGGCACTGTACCCATGGGAGGGGCAGTACGCTGTCACAAGTGCCCTAGTCACAAGGCTCAGCTCTTACACATCTGGGATGGACATTGAAGGAAACTAATGGTGAGTTGAGTGACTTGACTTGCTCAAGGTCACCAGCTGTTGAGTGAGGAGCTTGGTTGACGCCAAGCCTGGTGATCCAAAGCCCATGGTTTTCCCACACTGGTCCCTGCAGGTAAAACACACTGATTTCCTTAACTTAATAGACTCAGCAAAGCCTCTGTGTCCTGGGAGTATTCCCATGGGTGTCAGGATCTGCACAGACAGGCCAGGCTGTTTTGGGAACGTCAGATACTATAGCTCCCAGACGATTCTGAAGATGACCTGGGTGACACTCATTTTGCCAGTGTCATAGGACAACTGCAACAAGGTGACACAGAGGTGGCTTTTCGCCAGAGAAATGTGTGGTCTTGTGGTACAAGAGGCTATGCTCTGGGCTGAGATGCAGTAGAGTGGGTATTCTCCAGAATCCAACACCGAATTCTCCCTTGTCATCTACTGCTATGGCAAGGCAAGTCACTCAACAGCCCCCTTTAGATTCCTCCAATGTCCATCCCAGATGTGTAAGAGCTGAGCCTTGTGACAGAGTACTGCCCTCCATGTAGGTACAGTGTTGGTACAGTTACCAATGACTACATCCAAAGAGACACTATGTCCCTAGCCGAAGTTGGAGCATCTCTCAACCTCTTAGGTACAGCTATTTACACAGGTGGCCACAGTGGTTCTTAAGTAAGTCATCTCAGTCTCCCCTCAATATGGAGGTATCTTGCCATGTCTGTCTCTGTCCCAGTATCTCTCTTCTTTCATGGACACTAATTGCTGAACTAGGGCCCATCTTCACCCACTATGACCTCAGGTAAGCACAATGCCACTTCTTTGCACTCCTAGCCCTTGATATCATCTTGATTTTATGGCCTTTGCACGGATTCTATGTCCAAATAAGGTCACACTCACAGTTGCAAGAGATGTACACTTCAATCTATACACAAAGGAAGATAATACCACAGAATGGCTTTTTGTGACTCCACCACCACCACTGACATAGGGATGCACTGTGCCTGGAGCAGGGTACCCTCGACCTTACTGAGTCTTCCCCATGCCATTGCTGGGGTAAGAGTAAATTATCTCACTAACACTGTCTCCAGTCACAGGAAATTCTTGAATTCAAGGTTAAGTAACATCCAAGCCCCATTAGCAGGTAGTAGAGTAGAAATTCCAGTCATACAGATGAGTGCTAAGTCTTGCTGAGTCTCCCTTTTGCTCAGCTGAGAATCCCTTTTCAATAGCTCAATAGCAGAAGCAGACCATTTGAGGCCAGGCCTAACTTAAACGGTTCAAATGTCTATGTGCCCATTTCTTCTATGGCTACCAAGTGCTTGTCATGCACTTAACAAAAACCAAAATGAAAAATAACAGGCTCCTTCCCACAGCTACCCAATGAGATGGTCACAAACTCAGAGAAATCAGAGGAGGGGGCATGCGAGTTCAGGATGAGATGGAGCTGCGGGGCGGACAGGGATGGGGGGAAACTTATATTGACTCACTTTTCCCTCACATGAGAACTGCACAGGACCTACTCACGTAGACTTCTAGCCAGTTCCATTTAACATCAGAAGCCAACATTTTAGGGGACAAGCATTCAAGCCAACTTGCAACATGCAGCACCCATGTAGCCCAAGACTCCATGCACATTCACCTTTCCCAAGATAAGAACCACCATCTCAGATAAGCCTTTTCTTAACCTCAGGCCTGGACAACAGCTTCCAGGCCTGTGTCCTGACATCTTTCCCTCCCCTGTAAGCCATCTTCTACTCACCAACCAGGGCTAACATGCTAAAGTGGACATTTTCCATACCTCTGATGTCCTCCAGGGGTTTCCTGAGACCCACGTGACCCTGGCCACCAACCCCACCTTCATTCATACCTAGCATTCATTCATTTGTCAGGCCTTTCAGCCCAGTGTATCGTAACCAGCAGATCTCTGTGGAGCATTTCTTGTAAAGTGTGGAGCGTCTGATTCTCTGCCATTTCCTGTTATCGATCACTCACTGATTCATTGTCCTCAAGCTTCCTGAATAGGCAGATCACAGCAAGTGAGACGCCAGCTTGCAATTCTCTGGCAGCTTCCTTTGCTTGTATCGTAGGATCTGTGGTCCTCACCCCACACTTACAAAACTGCTCTTGTAAAGACTGTCAATCATCACTGTGCTGTTGAGGCCACAATCATGCGCCTCATCATCACTGACCTCTAAGAATTTCTAAAGGTTTTCATTCTGTCCATTTTCCTGCGGCTGTTAATATAAACACGAATGTCAAGGACAGATGTCAATGTTGACTGTATCCCTGAGTCACTCTCCTCCTTATATTTTGAAATAGGGAACCTCAGTGAACCTGGAGCTCTCCTGTTTGGCTAGACTACCTGGATGGTGCACTCCAGGGCTCCTCCACTTGTCACCACAGCCCTGTCCCCAACACTGGGGTTACAGATATATATCACTGTCCTCAACAATCACGTTACCAAACTGAGCCACCTTCCCAGCCCCCACCTTGCTGTCCTATCTGGAGAAAGCGCTGGAGATGGCTGGACTTAGTAAGCTTATTGAGTACATAGTGAACAAAGGCAGAAGAGCAAATATCAAATAGCAGATAAATGAGAATATCAAATCAGGAATCCAGCAGAAATGACAGGGAAGCCATTGAAATGGTCACACTGGGGTTCCCAGTAGAGAGATTTCCAGGCAGTGTGTTCTTCCCATGTCTGGGTGTTTCTGGATGAAGTCAACATTGGACTGGTGCACTGAGTAACCAGGTGATTCCCTGGTGTGGTAAAGCCTGTGTAGCACATGGAGACCTTAGCAGAATGAAAGAGTATGGGTGGGAAAGCACCCACCTTCAACTGCCTGCTGGCCCTGGAGAACGTGCCTTCCCCAGCTCCGGGCTTCCACTGAGTCTCCAGGCTTCCACCAATACTCCATTCATCCTCAGGCCTTTTAAGCTAAACCTAGAACTCACACTAACCCTGCTTTCCAGGCCTAAAACCACACCAGCAGCTCTTATGAGTTGGTAATATTTAAGTGTCAGATTCTGGGATTCCCTAACCTTCATAATTGCTTGGGTCAGTCTTCATACACACACACACACACACACACACACCACACACACTTGTACACACAAGCCCATGTACACGCCAGAACAGTCTGTTTCAAATAAAAATATGTGGTCAAAATGTCGCAGCCAGTAAAGATATATATCACTGTCCTCAACAATCACGTTACCAAGCCTGACGACATGAGTTCAAGAAAAATCAACTCCTGAAAGTTATCCTCTGACCTCCACACATGTCCTATAGCATTCACACACACACACACAATTTGGTGTAATAAAAATTGTAATATCATAATTGATATTATGATCCTGCCTGTTCTCTGTTGAAAACTCTTCGAGTGAAGTTTGAACTTGTCACCTTGGCCTTCGAAGCCCATATTTCTCACTACCGCTGCTCCTCTCTAAAAAGTGCCCAGCGGCTTTACAGTAGCAGATGAGAAATCTGTTTGGTTGGATGCATGTTGTTTGTCTTTCCTGCAAGGGGAAGCATTTCAGGAAGACAGAAGCCATGGATTTTTGTTTTATGATTTCTTTCCTACAATCTAGTACCATGCTTGGTGGATGAGCAAAGTCAGTAAGTAGGTTTGAAAGGACTGGCACTGTGAAATGGAGAGAAAACCCCAGTTAAACTCTTGAGATTTCCAATGGACCACACCCAGTCCTTCCTCCTGGTACACATTATTTGTATCATGGAGAAGGTAGTTTTGGAGGCCATTTCATTGTTTGCCAAGAACAACTGCTTCTTACTACTTTGGTCAGCACTGGCATTTTGTATACTCATCCATGCAGTCTATGTGGGCACACACCCATGCACATACACACACACATATGATCACACATGGTGAGGGCCTTCATCTTACAGTGCTCTGAGCTCTACTAGAAAACATGGCTACGAAGGCCATCACCAGCAGCTGAACTGTGAGCGGAGCCTTATCTCCCTTCCCAGGTACCACCAAGCATTTCACCATCGGTGTGGGCCTCCTCAAAGCACTTGGCTCAGCTCAGCAGGTACTTCACACCCAGGGGCAATTGAAACCTGATGAAGATTATCAGCCAAAAATCCCAAGGCTTATGCTAAGTCTGTGCAAAAATGCTGAGAGTGTGAAACCACAGCCGTATTTGCAGAAATTTCAGGTTTACAGAGTGGTAGATAAAGTGCTCTCGGGACAGAGACAGGGACCATCCTGCCATCGATCAACTGTTAGAGGTGAAGGAAAAAATTAGAAAAACAGAGTTCAGGCATGAGGAAACAGCTGCATCAGCAGTAATAACTTAGCTTTATTCCCCTCCATGGTGAGATAGCCCAGGAATTACTGGGCACTGCAGACACAACTCTGGAATGTTTGTAGTTCAGCTCCTGAAATGCAGCCCTAGTGATTTTTCCAGAATGTTCTGGCTGTGGGACATAGTCAAGGGAATGTGCTCTGGGGAAATAGAGTTTTTTTTTTGGCTCTTGGATCTTTGCTGTAGCTGTACCTCTGCAACCCAGGTCAGGACAGATAACAGGATCAGGCGGTATCATTATGACAGCAATAGGACCCTTCCCCCATGGTCTGGGCAGTTGAACCAATATGATGATGAGTTTTGTCAACTTGATACAACCTAGAATCTGCTGGGAAGAGAGTCTCAATAACGGATTGTCTTAACTCAGGGTGGCCTGTAGGGACGACTGTCGGGAAATGGCTGTCAGGGTTGTCTTGATTCTTTTCATTGGTGTGCAAAAGGCACAGCCTGCATGTAGATGGCCTCACACCTTGGTTTCGGGCCCTAGCTTATGTAACTGTGGAGAAAGCTAGCTGAGCATTAGCATGCACATATTCATTTGTCTCCTCTTGGACATGATGTGACTGGCTCCCTGTCTTGACTTCCCATAAAGATGGACTATAACCTGGACTCATCCCACTCCAACAGAGGAAGATCTGAAGCTGTAAATTATGTCACTCATTCATGCTCTTGTCCCTCTGCACCCCTCTCCCACGACCTCACTGACACAAGTGAAGGACTCCAGTGGAGCAAAGCTCTTACAATTTTTCGGTTTTAGTTAGAGTTTCTATTGCTGTGATAAATGCCGTGACCAATGCAACTTGGGGAGGAAAGGGTTTGTTTATTTCCCCTTATACTTCCACATCACAGTCCATCATCAAAGGAGGTCAGGACAAGAATTCAAGGCAGGAAGTGATTCAGAAGCCATGGAGGAGTGCTGCTTACTGGCCTGCTCCTCATCACTTGCTCACCCCGTTTCCCTATAGTACCCAAGACCACCTGCTCAGGAGTGGCACTGCCCATAATAAGCTGGACCATCCTGCATCAATCATCCATCAATAAAATGCCCGACAAACAGGCCTACAGGCATTCAGATGGAGGCATTTTCTCAATTAAGAGCTTCTCTTCCCAAATGACTCTAGATGGTATCAAATTGGCATAAAATTAACCAACTGATATCTTAGTGTAAGGGTGACCAAAAACACCACAGAGTGGGACACATCCCAGGAACAGCCCACAGAAATGTGGCAAACTGCTGTGAGTACATTACAAGCAGGTCCAGAGGGGAGAAGAGTGAACAGCATGAGCAGAGCCTGGATGTGGACCATGCATGCCAGGAGCCGTTTCCTCTCTACCTTACGCTACTACACACCAAAGGAGACTGGAGATAACAGTGAGCACCAGATACTGTCCGGTGTTTAGACCACAGGGTGGAATGCCTTTGACCATCAAGATCAACATATTGTTTGCCCAGCTTTGTTCAGTGCACAAAGATGTTCCCCCAAAGGCGTCCACTAACAGAAAACACTGCTAATATTTGGTAAATATCAATAAACACAGAGGTTAGCAAGACGACTCAGAAGGTAAATACGCTTGCTACACAAACCAGACGATCTGAGTTCAATATTACGAAGCCTCATTAAAAAGTGGAAAGAGAGAACTGCCAAACTGAAGGTTGTCCTCTGCCTTCCATAGGCAGACTATGGCAAGTGCATGTGCACACACATGCATGCATACACAAATAATTAGCTTACATAATTTTTTGAGACAGGCTCTCTCTATGTACCTCTCCCCTCTTGCAAGGATGGGGTGAGAATAACCATGGGTAGTAGCAATCACCTGTAATTTTTGGGAGTCTCTTGGAATACTCTGACCAGCAACACTAAAAGGAGCATATCATGTTTAATGTTGGGGTTTTCATTAGATGGCATTTGGCTCTTGGCGGTGTTGTCATCCCAGATGTGAAATTTCTATTTAAACTACATATGTATATTTATTAACCTACTTATGTATAGGGAGGGTACTTTAGACAGTTAATAGTATGATTCCTTATGACTTTTTCAAACATTGAACTTACAGAGATCTGAACTGCTTCTACTTCCTAAGTGCTAGAATTAAAGGCATTGCCACCATGCTTGACAATAAAATTATATATAATAAAAAGGCCATCAAATAGTTTACAAAGGCACAACAAGCAAAAACTAAAGAAAAGAACTTACATCTGTAAAAAGATATGCTGACAACTATTATTCTTTCAAACGTCCGCCCCACCCCCACAAGTCAAGGGTGAGATGGGAAGGAGGTCATCATCAGACTCCTTAAGTCTACAGTAAAAACCACAATGGTCATTTACGTGTATGAGAAGCAAGCTGAGGGAAGTGGATAGCATGAGAGCCTAAGGCTACAAAATTATATACTGCCTCAAAAAAAAGCAAAGAACAAAAACTGCTAGTCGTTGTGGAAAGGATTAGTGACATGGTTTCTTGTCCCTGGAGTAGAGCCAGCAGGGCATAGGGCCTCCATGGGTGTTGACAGTTGCATGGGCATGAAGCTTTACTATAAATATTTTTTTTTCCTCCATTCTGGAATATATTCTCCCTGCCAAGGTTATTGGAGAATGTCTTTTCTGCCAAGGTTAATGAATCCATGATAAGAGACAGTACAAGTCTGGGAGGTGAGGTTGTGGCTAATGTCTCAGGAAAATCATAAGCACTGAGACCTTCAGGAGAGCCCTTAAGACTGTGGGAAAAAACTTTGAGAACATAAGTTCAAGAATATATAATTTCTTAACTATGCAAAATATAAAGATACAATATGAATTGTATAAAGAGTCCTGAAGACCTAAAAGAACAGAGGCAGCTGTACTGTGAACCACCTTGTCAGAAAAATACAAAGGCAAACAGATATAAAAGCAGACAGATTCCTGAGTTCAAGGTCAGCCTGGGACAGAGTTAGACTGGGCCCAGGCGTGGTGGAAATGGTAATCTCAGGATGGGATCCTACCTAGCTAGCTCATTGTCTGTGCTTACAAAGGCAGGCAGATCTCTGAATTCATTTGCAATGTTTTAGAAAATGTTCTTCCTGTCTCTTTCTATGAATCAAGCAGCTGGGATCAGGGGTGGCGATTCATGGGATAATCAAAAGAGAACCTTAGGTAATGACTCAATTGATATGTAAATAAAAGACTGGGCTTTTTAGTCTGCAAAAGATGAGCTATCCAGAGAGTTTTTAGAATTTCGAGTGAGAGAGCTGTCTTGGGAGAGAACAAACTGGAAAGCTGTCTCGAGCAGAACATGTGCCGTCAGCTTGTAAACCACAATTTGACTTCGAGTCATTCTTTTGCTGCTCTCAAACACCCCTTCTTCAGATCCCCTCTCTAAGTCGAGGCTGGTCCTTGTCAAAAAAGGAACAATAAATACATGAATAGTTACATTTCATTAAGTCTTTCTAGTAAATAGAGAGAGGCATTTGCAAGTGATGTGCTAAAATTTTATGTGCATCAAATAGGAAACCGTGTCTCAAGATTCAAATGGTTGATGCCAGAGAGGGTGAAGAGAACTCTGCTGAGTCCTCCTTACCTGAGAAGCTGGCACAAACCTTATCCCTTGTTTTTAAGAAATGAATCAGAAGATGCTGGATACTGGGAGGTAACCACATAAAGGAAATTTACATATGCATTACCTCACATAGCTGCAATGACCTGTGGTGAGAACATTTAAAGAAGGAGTTTACAAGCTTACAGTGCTTAGATACTAAGTGTAGTGCCCACACTGGCCATAAATCTTTTGAACTTACTTTTTTTTTTTTTAAACTTGAATGATTTTTGTAATTATATAATTTTTCTTGTTTACTTAGTGTGTGTGTGTATACATGCATATGTGTCAAGGTATACATGTGGAAGTCAGAGGACAACCTACAGGAATTGGTCCATTTCTCCTCCCATTTGAGTCCCAGGGGTTGAACTCAGGTTGTCAGAGTTGGTGGCAAGCACCTTTACCCTGGTGGGACCAAGTAAATGAAATTTTGTGTCCTTTGGCCAATACCTGTTACTATTGGTGTGATGAAATACCAAGACCAAAGGCAACTTGGGGAGAAAAGGTTCCACTCACAGTTCCCTATAATAGTTCATCATTAAGAGCAGTGAGGGCAGGAACTCACGCTGGGCAGGAACCTGGAGGCAGGAGCTGATGCAGAGGCCTTGGAGGATGCTGCTTACTGGCTTGTTCTCCATAGTTTGCTCAGCCTGCTTTTTTTATAAAACCCAGGATCACCAGCTCAGGGCTCACACCACCCACAATGTGCTTGGTCTCCACCACCAGTCACTAATTCAGAAAATGGCCTGCAGGCTCGCCTACAGCCTGATCTTATGGAGGCTCTTTCCTCAAGTGAGGTTCCCTTCTCTCCAATGACCCTGGCTTGTGTCAAGCTATCCTAAAACCAGACAACACACCTCCTAAGCCACACTTGCCCTCTCCTCTCCACTTAGGACCAAGGCTCCCCTGCTCAGCTTCAGATGAGAGCTCAGAAAGGAAGCCACGGGTCCAGAGCCCAGAGCAGTGCCTTTTAAATGGAATGCTCTCACTCCCTTTGATTACAAAAGTGAGGAGACAATGAGTGTATCCATGCTGCAAAATCATTGAGGGAGTATTGTAACTCCCTCAAGGGTGGCAGAATATCACTGTGAAGGTAATTATGGAGCAAAGAAAATCAATGTAGATGCAATTTCAAAGCTGGGAAAAAAATATTTGCAACCACAGTAAGCCCTACACAAACCCTGTTCCAAAGCAAAGTGCCATACAGGGTCAGGAGCCACAGGGGCAGGTACCCTTGGCTCCTACTGTCATGAATCCAGCAGGCCAGACGATTCCTCACTACCACAGGCCTTTCCAGGGTCATCACAGAGGTGACTCTCCTCATTCCTCTTATCTGAGTTGCAGGCCTCCTGGCTCTGCAGATAAGCTCTCCTTCTGGCTCAGGCTTTCTGGGCCACAGCCTGGCTTTGGGGTGAAGCCCAGGTACATAAAGCCATGGTGGCTTCAGGAAGGACTGAAGTCTGGCCTCAGTAAAATGAACCCATACCCCTGCTTATCTCTGATTACAGCATTCCTCCTTCATAGAGAGCAAACTGGGGGGAGGGGGGGGGCGGGTCGTGGAAAAGTGGCTGCTCCAAGCATGGACAAGACTAGTAAGGGACATAGTATGCTTTGGAAGAAGGGTCAGCTTGTCCCTCCCTGCTGAGCCTCAGACCTGGGATCACTCCTTCCTTGCTGTCTTATTGTATGATTGTGTGTGTGTGTGTGTGTACACTTATCCATACTGTCTCCACTGTTTCAGGGTAACTTAAGGGGAACCAGGGACAAGGCTGACTGCTGCCACCGTACAGTTGATAAAGTGGGCCCTTCAGTAGGCAAAGCCTCGGCTATCGGGCAGGAATAAGTGTTGAGGTCCCTGAGACTCTACAGGTTGTTGTCCTGTGAATCCCAGATCCTTAGGTGCCTGCATATCTCTGCTGCCACTTTGCAAGGTTTGGGGAATGAAATGTTTCATGTTCCCTTCCTGGGACAGGTAAGGTTTGGGATGGGCAGGAGGTGGGGCTGGGAACACTTGGTGGGAAGCCATGGGTAAGGTCACGGCTGCCTATGAAGCTCTTTGTACAAGTGTGTTGGTTTTGACCTTGAAGCCAGTTACTCCTCTAGTGGGGGGTGGGGGGCATAACCCATGTGTGTAGCATGTGGTGGTGGTGTTACACAGGGATGAAAGCAGCCAGCAAGAGGGTGAACGTGGGTCTTTTGAAGGCCAAGAGAGGCCTGCTTGCAAAAGAGACAGATGTGCAGCGAAAGTAGAGAAAAAAAGTCGTTCCTTGACAGGTACAGGGACCCAGGGTACAAGAACCCAGGGACCAGGCTGAGGGGCTACTGTAGGTACCTGCCAGGCACCCAAGTGTAGAAAGAGTCCCTGGAGGGGAGAGGCCTCAGAAACTAGAGCTTCCAAACAAGGAAACACAGAAGGACAGGGAAATGTGTGGGTAATGGGAGGGATGGCTAGCACCCAAGTGGCACTTGGGACTGTCCTAAGGAAGGTCTATGAAGCAGGCCCTCTGCAGGGTACCTGGGCTCAAATCCTAACTCTGCCTCTTCTAAGTACCTTGCTTTAGTTTCCCCATCTGTAAACAGGGTTCATAATAATCCCCACAGAACAAAGTGGCTTGAAGCACAGTCCAAATGGTCAGGGAAAACCTGAGGACCCACACCAAGCAAACGTCAGTGTGTTAGCACCTACCGCCCTGGGGTACACTTGAGGGAGCAGGGCACAGTCGATGCTGAGTCCGGGCATAGTCTTCCAGCAAAGCCTCCCAGGAAAGGAGTTAGGGAAACAGGGACAGTTTGAAGGCTCCAAGTCTGAGCTGGATTTGTTGGCCAGCAATAGGAAAAGGCCCAGCGTCTGAAACAGCCCCCAGCTGTTGGCGGGAGGCCTTGACAAATGCGATTAATTATGAACAGATTCACATATGCAAACAGGCTTCTTAACTAGCAAATGCTTGCACAGGGATTTTCCAAACACAGCCCCCGTGTTACCTTTCAATGGGACAAAAAATGCTGCAAGGTCAAGTTGTTGTGGCTTAGGAAAAAATCCTAGCTCAAGAATGTTTCCAGTTACCTACGTCATTTTAACATGGTTTGCCATTGGTAATTACTGTTCCCTGTCTATGGGTAAGACAGAGCAGGACCCAGCCTGCAAACTGACCCTGCTCCCGGCTGTACACCATTTCTTGCTCCCCTCCCAGCAGCTCACAGAACCTCTCACTAGCCACCAACCTGATATACATTACAAGACACCTTACCCCAGACCACACAGCCTCCTGGTATCCCTGCTATGGTGCCCCCAAGGTCATGGGACAGGTCAGTTGGAAGAAGGCTAAAGTCACCAAGTTCCATGCAACCTTGGCAAGCCCCTTGTTCCCTCTGGGCTGCACCTTCTCAGATATAATATGGAGCAAGTGCTTGTGTTATGGTTATTCCTTTATTTGGGCGGTGGCCAGGGTAGGTGGAGGGAGGTCCTTCGGCCAGCCCTTTCCTGTCCTGTACCACCAGATAGGCTGACTACAGCTGCAGAAGAGAACGCAAGCCTTACCAGGGAAAAGCGCCACTGCCCTCTAGTGGCTTACAGCCAGAATGACGCTAGACTGTCTTGTTGAAACCCTGTAGTGTGCTTTCAGGCCAAGAGGCACTGCGTGAACACATGCACCTTCCCAGCCATCTGTACAAGGGCCAGATGAGAGGCATCAGGTATCACACACAGCCTTTCCCAAAGCCAAGCCATGTATCCAAGAGCCTTCAAGGCCAGGGTGCCACCTCCCAAAGCTGCATACCTACCTATCTCCCTAGCCCACTACTCTCTGACCTAGATTTCTCTCCAACTCTGGGACACACCAGCCTTCTCCAAGGACACCTAATCCCAGAGAGAAGACAGCAGCCTCCTGGCCTCCTTCCTCCTTGACTGCCTTATTGTTTCGTGTCTACATAGGATACTCACAACAGCCCCCCTTCCCCTCCTCAATGATGCTCTAGTGTATTTTATAGTGTTCATTTTGTCGAAGGACACCATTCTGGAAAGACAGTTCCTGGGGACAGAGATGTATGTGGACTCTCCTGCCGTGTCCCCAGCACTAGTACGCACTAGGTGCTACATAAATATTTGTCTGTCGAGCAAACAAATGCATACAAGAGCAGAATTTATGTTAGTATAAACATGAGCTAGCCAGGGGGCCAGGGTCAGTTCCAGGCACTGAGTAACTAAGAGAGGAGTGTGCCAACCGCTGTGGGCATGAAAGGCATCTTGTGGGGGATGGGATCTCAAAGGAAGTGGCATAGAAATTGGATTAAAAAGAACATAAACACACACAGCTCTATCGCATCCACGAAGCCCAACTCAGACCTCTGTCCCTGGCATCTCAGGCTCCACATTCTGGTTTTGTTTTTAAAGTGGGGATATTACCACTTCACTGAACAAAGGACACAGTTCAGGGGACAGTGACTGTGGGTTGCTTCCATTTACACAAAGAACAGCTATCCTTGTCAAAGCTGGGCAGAGTCCTCATTAATCAACCTGCAACACCCAGGGCAGGCCCAGTCATCAACCCCTATCCCTATGTCCCAGCCCCCACACACATTTCTTTATCCCAGACTGAGCTTGGCAGTAATCTCTGAGCTTCTCCTGACTCCAGAGAAGGTCAATACCCACCCACGTCATAAAGATGACTCACAGGGCCACTAGCTAGGATTCCCAGGACTCAGGGCCACTTGCATCACAGTACCAGGCCAGGGCAGGACAGCCAGTATTGACTCCATATGGGGTCCTTTCCAGTGCTGTCCTCTCAGAATTAATGCTATTGTGGGACCAGTCAGCTTCTGTGGTGGGCTGCACTGTGCACTATGGGATGCTCACAGCATTGCTGGCTTCCTCTTACCAGATGCCAGTAGCAGCCTGGCTTGTCACTCACTCCAAACGACTTAGACTGTGCCCAGAAGTTATCACATGCCCCCTATTAAAGCAGCCCTCAGTCAGAGTCCCTAGAATCATCTTATTTGCCTTATTTTCCAAATATTCTTTTGAAGTCCAGGACAGGGTGGTGTTAGAATCAAAATGCCTAGGCACCGGTCACACCTGGACCCTACAAAGGATGCTGACACTTGACTTGAACATCACCAAGCTGGTATCCAGAGGCATAGACTGTGTCCCCTCTCCCTTTGAACTCAACCCTCTTCTTTCACGGAAGAAGAAATTGTGGCCCAGAGAAGCCAAGCAATGAGTTTGAAGTCACCGAGTAGTTGACTCATGAGTCCCACACCCAAACTACGTTCAAGCCAGCCTCCACCTCAGAGGCTAACACTTGGTAGTGTGCCCCAAAGCTCAGGGGGCAACCTTGTTTACAAGACCTTTTTTTCTCATTTTTTGTGAGAATGTGCAAAGCACAGCTCAGTGAAAACCCTGGCTGAGGCCAGTGCACTGGTGGCATGAACAAACAGGATTGTTGTGGAAGCGGTCCGTAAAAGGAAGACCCTCAAATCGTTTGTTATGATTATAAAGGTCATTTTCCCCTTGTAAAAAAAGAGTAATTTTCATTTACAGGGACCTCAGGCAATTTTCCATCCAATTTGATGTTTTACGAAGTCTATGAGTCCGTGCCGCCTTATGAGGCACTAGGAGCCACAGACATTTGATTTCCACAGTTTCAAGGTTATTGGTTTTTCAGGAGCAGAGAGAAATACAACTTCATTTTCCTGGGTCCCAGTCAGATGGGAACCAGTGGCCATGTGCTACTGGGGGACCCACATCCCCTAGTGAACCCTCAAAACAAAGTCCAAGGTGAGGTCCCAGTATCCATAATACATAACCTAGTATACACAGCCATATCATCCCAGAGACATGCCCCACCCAGCTTGGCCACCAACTCCCTTCTCTGAAGTCTGGTACATGTTCTCAATGTCAGTATCACAGCAGTCTATGGGCTGTGGGAACTGTCAGCCTACTTTACAGACAAGAGATGCTGCCCACTAGCTAGTAGCCACCCAGGCTCATCCACTGGAATCTGGCCGCCCTGTCTACACAAGGGCAAGGCCCTTCAGTTACCACCGCCCTACTTGGTCCTCCCCACTGGTCTGACAGCACCTAGCCAATATTTGATTTCTTGGACTCCAGTGTGAAGCATAACAACTGGCCCCACCTGGCACAGTCTGTCCCCTGGTGTGAACTCTAAAATTCAGCTCATCATCCTGAGCCTCTTATTTTCCTTGCTGTGAAATGGGCATGATGCTATCTCTTTCACTAGGAGGTTGGGAACCCTTGTGAGGTAGCATTAGCATCTTAGAGGATGTGGCATCTCATGTTGGTGTCTCAAGAATAGGGGACTGGTCCCTTCCGGCTCAGATGGTAAGATGAAAAAGGCATCATGGGAACTGAAAACAAGCAGTGTGTTAATCAGAGGAAGATGATGGGAGAGGCAGATGCAGGGTCAACCCAGAGAGGATAAATCAGAGCAAACATGGCTGGCTTTATTGAGCACTTACTGTGTGCCAGGCCGGGGCCATGCACTTGATGTGCAAAGAGCCATTCTGTCTGCATACCAGGAGTGTGGAGGTTGATATGTCAAGCTTATTGAAAAGCTCTGTGCAGAAGCTGTGACACATGCATAGCCTGTAACTAGAAGAAACCATGGCAGAGCG
Source organism: Mastomys natalensis (assembly GCA_021653895.1). Classification (NCBI taxonomy): domain Eukaryota; kingdom Metazoa; phylum Chordata; class Mammalia; order Rodentia; family Muridae; genus Mastomys; species Mastomys natalensis. Next base: position 177,488 of record JAJTUV010001650.1, on the reverse strand, counting down.
CTCAGCCCAAGCTAGGGCTTGGGACTCATCATCAGGGTTTAAGAAGACAAACAGTCTGGCTCCCAACCTCTGCACAGCCCTGTTTACACTCAGGCCTCTTCAGCCAGGATCATCTGTGTGTACGAACATAATAAAAATGACTTCCATTTTTTGACTTGACACTTGTTAGGGAAACAGCAACCGAGGCTGATGAGCACCTTGAGCGTTGACCACTGCTGCCTGCTCCTTAGCCTTAGCTCTTCTTTCCGGTCAGCTAACTCCTGTTGCACACACCGTGTGACAAGCCCCATCTGAAATCAATGGTGTTGGTGGTCTGCCCTCTATACCAATCCCCAGCCTCTAATGAGGTTTGTAAGGCTCAGGCCAGCTCACTAAACACAGAGCCCTTCTGACCCTTCCCCTACTATGACACCCTGCTTACTTACTTAGGATACTTTGTGATCATTTAAAGTTTATGTATGTATAGAGGCGGGTATATGCACATGGGAGGGCAGGCACCAGGGAACCCAGAAAATAAAGATGGATCTCCTGGAGCTCAAGTTACAGGTAGTTGTGGGCCACCTGATCTGGATGCTGGGAACTGAACTTGAGTCCTCTGCAAATGCAGTTTGTGCTTCTAACTGCTAAGCCATCCCTCCAGCCTCACCTTGTGATGACTTTGAAGGCTGTGTCTGGGCATCCTCTTCACTTAGATGTGGGGACATCCTTTACAAGAATTCTTTATGCTCAGGCAGAGTGGTAGAGACCCCAGAAGAATCTCAACCTCCAAGAAATCAGAGCCATCACCCTCCTTACCCAGAGCAGCACAGGGTGCTGTAGTCTGAGTCCCTCCAGGGCACTGCACCAACTTGGTGCACAGTTGTGAGCCGCAGTCTGTGAGGAAGAGTTTTGGCCTCACTCATATATCAGCCACTGGGGATTGGGCTGGATGAATGCAGGCTAGGGCAGGAGGTATCACTCTCGGGCTCTAGTGACCATTCCTGTCATCCCAGCTATTTAGGAAGCTGAGGCAGGAGGATCACAAGTGCAAGGACTACCTGAGTGAGACTGACCTCCAAATCAGCCTGGGCAACTTAGTGAAACCCTGTCTCAAAGTTTAAAAGGGAAGGGAGATCCAGCTCAGAGGTAGAGAACATAATAATGTTGTGAATAAAACATATTAAATAAATAAATTGGCTGGAGGGGTGATTCAGCAATGAAGATCACTTATTGCTCTTCCATAGGACCCAAGTTCAAGTCCCAGCACCCACATTGAACAGCTCATAGCCACCTGTAACTGCAGCTCCAGGGAATCTAACACCTTTTTCTGGTCTCTACAAATATGAGCCACTTACACACACACACACACACACAAATAATGAATAACTAACACTTCATTCCCACACTGTGTAAAGGTGAAATCCCATCATGACACATCTTGCATTTTCTTTGCAGAGCTCCCTTGGGTGAGCGACCCCTGCCTCTCAGACAACAGTTCCTTTGAGTAGCAGTGGTCTGTGTGCCCTGCCTTGCCTGGCCTGTCAAGTTACCATTGGACTTATACCACAGGGCGACTAGAGTCAGTGGGGGTGCAGGGTTAAATCTACCCACGGCAGCTGGCAGAGACTGATAAACAGAATGAGGTCTGACAGAGGCAGAAGGGGAAACTCGCTCTGTTGTCAGCACTGCAAACCCCTACCATGCTTCCCATGACTCTGGTTGGCTTGAAGAATCACCCATAATAAATGCACACAATAAATGTCTCATTTTGGATGCTACCATTTTCTAGGTCTTTGGAACACACATGGACTCTGGGCTGATGGCTCCAGACTCTTTAACCTGTCTGTGAGGTACGCAGGGATTTCCCCAGTTCTGTGTTCATCCTTGCTTGTACCCTCTGTGTTCTTACTCCAGATTCTTTATCACCCTTCCCAGTGAACCAAACCCTCGGATGTGAATCCCCCATCCTCATGGCTATCACCTGCATGCTGGAAGGTGCCACACACTTAAGCTCAGCCATTACCTCCTCTTTCACTTGGCCTGACTCAGGCCATCTCCATGGCTCATTTGCAGACAAGGCTACCCAAGCAACGACTTCAGGGAACCTACTGGAGGTGGGGAAGTGAGGAGCTGGCGGAGCTGAGTTCTAACCCTACATGGTATAATTCCACATTTCTCCATGCTCCCCTCTGAGTGTTCTGATCTCCATGTGGGCATGCTTTTCAGCCTTGGCAGGGACCAATGTGAATAATCATGTCTCTCCTAGCACTTTTAGCTCCAGTCAGGAAGCAAAGTTCTAGGAGGCTGGTCCCCTCCCCACCGTCCCTTCTGAGCTGTTTTTTTCAAATGCCCTCATACCATGTCTACTCCACTGATAAATCTGGAGCCAGAGGTCTGCCAGTCCACTATTCATGATGATAGATGGACCAAAGCTGGGAAGATGGAATAAGCTTCGTACTGGGCCCAGTGGCCCCAGAAGTCTCTTAACCTTCCAGCTCCCCCATGGCATGGCTGTGTGCTTTCCTGCAGCAGGCAGTCTTCAATGTGCACAAATTGAGCACGGTTCCGAGTTTATAGCCATACAAAGGCTCAGGAGTACTGTTTTATATGTCTGTTTTGCACGCCTTTAGCATCATAGGGGCTGAAATGAATTCCACAGGAGAGTCAGGCTGCTCACAAGCGGAGCCAAGAATTTCCTGCAGTGGAGTTAACTCTACCTCTGGCAGCCACGGTGCACAGCGAGAAAGGCCTTGCAGAGCGTCTCACTCAGCCAGGGGCATTCAAGGGAGTTGTATTCCTGGGCCCCCTGAGGGCTAATTTTCCCTTTTCCAGAAAGCTGGGTGTGGAGTATGGGCTTCAAGTCAACTGATCACAGATGGTGATGGGTCCTGGCATTTTCCACAGTCCCACAGGGCCATTTGATAGATGAGGCTACTGAGTTCCAAACAGGTCAGTTAATGTCACTGTCATAGAGTGCCAGGGCCAGCAGGCTCTGCTGTCCAGATACCAGAGGACTATCAACAAAGTAGTTATCTGAACTAGGGTCCTTGTCTCTGCCTCAGGTTGTGCTGGTCCTCTATTATACAAAGAATACTCTATTGCTCTTCCTCTTGGAGTCTCTAAAGTCAGGAAGTAAGTGAAATGATATGGATGGCCCTACAAGGACTAACAATGACAGCAACTCCTCTGGATGGAACAGTGATTCTTTACCAGTCCCTGGAAACCATCCACATCCATGAAGTCACGGCTTTGTCAACAAGGCCAACCAGAAGTGATGAAATTCCCTAGTGTCAAGTACGGTTCAGTCACTCTCCTCAGGAAAGACCTCAGTCCAGAGCTGTGCTCATCAGCGTGGGCTTGCTTAGGCTGTTCCTCTGCCTGGCGCTCCTCTGAAGATGCCTAGATCCTATATCCCTCAAAGCCCAGGCTCTTTTGAGCCTGCCTGGGTATCTCAGATTGACTGTGTGGCCCACTCAACCTTCTGCTTTCCCTCATACTCCTGGCCATCAGTGTGTGGTGTGTGTGTGTGTGTACAAGGGAGCATGTGTGCACATGGATATGCATATGCATAGCTTTGCCTGCATTTCTTTCTCACTGGGCCTAGGTGCAGAGAGCTGAGAAGATCACATCCTCATTCACACCTGATCCCATGTGGTTGGAAAAGTTCTTCTATTGTCAGCTTCCCTTTGTGACCTGAACCCTGCTCCCCACTTGCACCATAGGCCACCCCCTAGGGTTTTAACATGCATCTTGTTGTAAAGTGGGAGCCACTATAGGTACGCAGATCTTTGTGATATTTTATGAAATGCATTAGGTCATAAATCTAGTCACATATCTGATTTCCCTCCAGTTTTTCCTTTCCTCCCCTCCCTCTTTACTGTACATGCAAGGGCCTTGAGATCCACCAAGTGGCTATGCAGCAATGGGTCATGTCACTTTTTTCTTTTTTTGAAACAAGGGATTCACTCTATCCCACATTAGCTCCCAACTTGTGGCAATTCTCCTGCCTCAGCCTTTCAAGTGTGCTGAGATTACAGGTATGAGCCAGCAAACCTAACTGATTGGATGACCTCTCATGACTTCTCATGAACATTCCATGGCATAGCATCTCGCCTTCCCATCAGTTTAGCTGCACTGTACTAATAACCTCAGCTGGCAGCATGGATCATGAAGAAGCAAACTGAAATCATAGGAGGGAGAGTCCTGGAGTATCTCAGGGAGGGTAAGAAGAACACAAAGAAGATAGGACAAGAATGCAGGAAGCAAAGTGTGTGTGAACATGTGTGTTTACACACATGTATGTGTGATATACATATGTGCGTGTGTATGTATGCATGTATGGTATGTATGTGTAAGTAGTATAGGGAGATATGCATGTATATATGTGTGTATGTATGCATGTATGGTATGTATGTGTAAGTAGTATAGGGAGATATGCATGTATATATGTATTATGTGTATACATTTGTGTATGTACACACGTGTGTATATATATGTACATGTATGATATATATGTATTTATGTGTGTATGCATGTGTTTATGTGGATATATGTATGTGGTATGTATATAATTTGTATGTGCATGTATACATGTGTGTATTTATGTATGTATTGTGTATGTATGTAGTTTGTATGTGTGTGGTATGTGTGGTGTGTGTGGTATATGTGTGTTGGTGTCTTAGTTCTCTCAGGCTTCTCTGAGGAGACACAATAAGCTTTTGTGACAGTAAACAACACACATTTGTCTTCCCTGGTTCTGAGGCTGAGAGCTGAGATGAAGACAGAGGCAGGGAGAGTGGTGAGGTCTCTTTCTCAGGAGTTCTCAGGACCTGTCTTAGCCCATCCATGAGAGCTCACCCTTAAGATCTGATCATCCCAGAGGCCCCACTTCCAAGCACAGCTATATTGGTTTCTGGTTTTCAACATATGAACTTAGAGGCATGCTGACAGTGAAACCTTGGACATTATCATGGGTACTGTCAAGAGTTATGGGCACCACCGGCCTGCAGTGGCACATCGCTGTAGTGCTCGCGCTCTGTCGCTAGGGCGCTGCGTCCGTCCCGTGTTCGATCCTTCCCGCTGTCCTTCAGTGGGGAAAAAAAAAAAAAAAAGAGTTATGGGCAACGCAATTCTTCAGGTAGACTTTCTAAAGAATGCTATAGAGCCATCAAGGACATAAAACAGTCCTGATGAATGAAGCCATGGAGCATGTAGACTTATGAGGAAACCCAATGTGGATTGGATTCCAGCAGAGTCAGACTGGAATTAAAGCAACTATCCTGTGTCTTATACAAGAGGAGTCAGAAGCTAAAGGCATCCATTATCCTTGTTAAGCAAAGATGAATGGCCTAGGAACAACAATGTACAGTCCAAGGACCAGGACTCACAGAATGGTATCTGGACCCTGATATCTCACTGAAAAATAATCAAACCTGAACTCAGATACTGTCTCTGCCCCAGCTTACCCACAGCCCACAGAGGACACAGGCTTCTTCCCTTTCTGTGAAGGTAAATTTTAATTATCAACTTTACAAGATCTACACTCATCTAGGAATAGGTCTCAATGACTATCAGCTTGGTCTAGGGGCATGCTGTGAAGGACTGTCTGTATCATTGTAATTGATAAGGGAAGGTATCCCACTGTGGGTAACACCATTCCCTAGGCTTAGAGTTTTGAACTGTATGAGTGGAGATGATAGGGCTAAGCATGAGATAGGTGCATAAATTCATTGTCTCTCTGCTCCTAATTAGATGTGGTGTAATGTAGGACCATGAAAGGACAGCCTGGTTTCTGGTTGAGCACTGGCTGGAAATCACTGGAGACCCCACAGTGTTCCCTGCAAGGGATGACATGCATTTTGCTACGCTCCCAGACTCCAGGCTCCTGACACGAGGCCAAAGACCTCCATCAGTCTGCGCCTTTCAGGCATGTAGGACAAGTCTACTAGCCTCTCCACAGGTAGAGGGTGTAACTTCAGGCAGCAGAGCCTCAAGACAGATCTCCATATTAATGAGATACCTAAAGGCCAATTAAACATTCCTTCCCAGATCCTCCTCCTTACAAAAGGTATTTAAACTCAGGCCCTCCCTGAAAATACTGGCGTATAGTTTCATTCATTTTCTGCCATGGCAATAAATATCTTAAGACCATAGCCTATGTCTCTTCTTTGGGACCTGCGTGGGGAATGGAGAAGGTTTCCAACTATCAAGCCCCATCTAATCTCCTGCAGATGACCTCTCTACGTTTCCAGCCACAGAGGCCCACAACCCAAGCAAGCAACGAGCTGCAGTGACCAGCCAAACAAGTTGCAGTTACCAAAACTCTCATCCCCGCAGGACACAGCCAGAACTCATCCCTCCCCTCTCCTCATACAGTCTGTATGCCCCCACTTCAGCCTTTCCATGGCCTCCAGCGGCGCCTGAGAGCCCAAGGGCCTGAGAACCAACTGGTTCTGTACCCCCACCCAAGAGCTCTGGCTCCACTGGGGACCTCAGACTGTGTTCTTCCCACCAAGCAGAGTCCTGCGGCTTCACATAGCCTAATGTCCACTCGGCACCAGCGTGGAATGAATACAGTCAAATTCCTGTGCCTCTGCCTCTCTGAGCCACGACCGACCGACCTAGCCCCTTGGGGGTGACTGGTGGGGCAGACGCGGGATCCACAATTCAACCCAACAACCCAACAATGTGACTAGCCATTTTAAGTTTCTACTGCTCTGACTTCCCTGTTTTTATGGACTGTAACCTGAAATTTCACGCTAGCATAATTCCGTGAGTTAATTTTTTTTTCAGAGCAACTTATCACAGCAGTGAAAATGAAAGGAATAAACCTTCCTCCCAAACATGGCCCAGAGCTTCATGTGGGTGAACTTTTGCTGACTATAGTCTGCTGACCCATAAACCCAAAGAACAGAAAAGAACTCTGGTGGAAAGGCTGGCCCTGAGAATGAGCCCCAGTAACAATGAACACAGTCGTAGATTAACTCCCCCAATTAACTACAATTGTGAGGAGATACCAGCTAATATTTCAGGAATTATAAGGAGTATAAAAATGTATAAAGATCTAAGAATAACCAAGACTCACTAAAGAAGGGGAAGAAAAATAATGACCCAGAGAGGAAGTCATGTCAGGACCCCAGACCCACCTCAAGTTCAGTGATTGGCTAGGACTCACAAGACCAAGCATGCAGTCATCACTGCAAAATGCCCAAGACACAGCCAGCAATAAGATAAGCACAGGAGCAAAGCCCAAGGGAGACCAGGCACCAGGTTCTACAAACCTTCTTCCAGTGTCACCCAGGACTCAGATAATTCTTCCCACCATGAGCTCTGACAACACATCAGAACAGGCCACATGGAGCTTGGTTGGCTTTTGTATATAGATTCACCCCAAAAGGTAAATGCATTAGAGGCATGCCTCACAGCTGGATAATCAATACAATGGGAGCATGCCTCACAGGGATAACAAGAAGTCTGGTGAAACTTTTAGAAGTGGGGCTCCTGGGATGGGATGAGGTCACTGGGCTGCTGTGTTGGAAAGATTATTATGCTTCTCATGGGACCTCAATTGGTTTCCAAAAGGATGGGTAATACCATAGAATCTCTGGCTTCCTGGTTCACCATGTGATCATTTGGTCATCCCCCTCTCACCATGCTGAGGCTTTGTTGTGAGTTCTGTGCCAAAGATGGGTGTGTCTCTGCAGCTGATGAGCCAAGCTGATGAGCCGGATGAGAGCTTGCAGGGTGGGTAGGGGCAGGTAATTCCAGGGTAGAGGCTGGACACTGAAAGATGCTGAGGCAAGATTGAGGAGGACTAAGACTTCAAGTTAGGGGAGGGACAGGGACTGAAGTTCAAGTGGATTGACAAATGGCTGATGACCTCATCAATTGTACTTGCAGTGAAGCTCCATCAAAGCCCCTTAAAGAGAGAGCAACTGAAAGGTCCCGAGGGTGACATTAGCTCTTCAGAGACCTGGAGCAGATTGGCAGTGGATCTATCTAGCTTTTCTTTGTTGGGGAGGAGTGGTTTCTAATATGCCACAATCTATTCATTTATTGATTTGTCCAAGTGTTTGTATCTTCTTAACTCAACTTTGGTAAATCATGTGTCTAACCTACCTGAAGACCCAGCTATACCACTCTTGAGCATATACCTGAAAGATACCCCACCATACCAGAGGGACACGTGCTCCATGATGTTCATAGCGGCCTTATCTGTGATAGCCAGAAGCTGGAAACAACCCAGATATCTGTCAACCGAAGAATGGATACAGAAAATGTGTTTTATTTACACAATAGAATACTATTCAGCTATTAAAAATGACTTCACAAATTCTGCAGGCAAATGGGTGGAACTAGAAAAATCATCCCAAGTGAGGTAACCCAGACCCAAAAGGACATATATGGTATATATTCGCTAATGAGTGGATACTAGCTAAAAAGTACAGAATACCTAGGATACAACCCACAGAATTTAAGAACTTTAACAAGCAGAAAGGCCAAGTGAGGCTGCTTCAATCCCACTTAGAAGGGGGAAGAAAATAATAATGTGAGGCAGAGGGAGGGTGGGATTTGGACAGTAGAGAGGAGGGGAGGGGAAAAGGGGAATAGATTCAGGTATTGGTGGGGACAGGAGAGAATCCCTGAGGGCCAGCAGAATGAATGGAAAGATGCATCCTCAGAAGGTGGGAGGTAGGGAGACCCTCTAGAAACTACCAGAGACCTGAGAGGTGACTCTTAGGACTCAATGGGAGTGACCTTAGATGAAGTGCCCAAGAGGGGAGAGTGGGAACTTGAAGAGTCCAGCTCCAATAGTTAGACAGGACCTCAAGTGGAGGGATGGTGTTACCAACCCACAGTCAAAATTTCTGATCTAGAAGTGTTCCTGTCTAAAATAACTGCAGGGTCAAAAATGGAGGAGAGACTGAGGGAAAGTTGGTCCAGTGACTTGCTCAACTGGGATCCACCTCATGGGAAGATACCAAGGCCTGTCACTATTACTGATGATATGATGTGCTTACAAATGGGCTCCTAGCACAGCTGTCCTCTGAGAAGCCCAACCAGCAGCTAACTGAGACAGATTCAGATATTTACATCCAATCATTGGACTGAAGTCAGGGACCCCTATAGTTTAATTAGGGGAAGTATTAAAGAAGCTGTAGGGGAGGGTGACTCCATAGGAAGACCAGAAATCTCAACTCACCTGGACCCCTGGGAGCTCCCAGACACTGAACCACCAACCAGGCAGCATACACAAGCAGGTCCAAGGCCCCCAACACATATATAGCAGAGGACTGCCTGGTCTGGCCTCAATAGAAGATACACAGAGTCCTCGAGAGACTTGAGGCCCCAGGGAGAGGAGAAGCCTCGTGGTGGAGGAGCATCCTCTCAGGTACAGGGGAGGAATGGGGTGAGGAATTGTGAGACGGGGAACTGGAAGGGAGCAATGGCTGGATTGATTAATTAATTAATTAATTAGAACATCACATGTCTAAGAATTCATACATTTAGTCCATATTCTCTAATTTATTAGGTATACATTTTCCAAAATGTTTCTTTATGATCATAAAGAACATCTGGATTGCAGTAGTATCTGTTCTAACCACCTCTCTTTGTCTATAATTTTATTAATATTCTCTCTCTCTCCTCTCTCTCTCTCTCTCTCTCTCTCTCTCTCTCTCTCTCATCTCCATGGACCAACAAAAGTAAAGTTGTAAAAATGAACTAATGTCATTTACAAATATTGTTAAATTAATTTTTGTGAAAAGTGTTCTACAGATTCAATGCAATTCCCATGAAGGTTCCAATAAGTTTTCTTCACAGAAATAATTTAATCCTAAAATTCCTGAAAGAACTGAAGAAATTAATAATGTTGGTCTCGCAATACCAGACTTCAAATTACACCATAGAGTTGTAGTAACAAAAACAGTATGGTACTGTCACAAAACCAGACATGGATCTATGTGTAGAAGTTCCAGGAATAAGCCCCAAAGAACATAGCCACTTGCCCAAAGGTGCCAAAAAAAAAAAAAAAAAAAACACATTTAAAGAAAAAGGGAATGTCTTTAACAAATATTTCTAGTAATCTTGAATGCCCACATATAAAGAATGAAATTATATCCTTTCCTCTCAACATGGATCAAAGATTTTAATGTGGGAGGGCTAGAAAGATAGCTCAGCAGTTAAAAGTGTTTCCTGAAGAGGACCTGAGTTCATTCACCCCCACATGGTAGCTCACAACTTCCTGTAACTCTAGTTCTAAGGGATCAGATGGCCTCTTCTGGCCTCTGTAGGCACTGCATGCTTCTATTGCACATACCACCATATAGAGACAAACATATACAAAAAATATAGTTAAAAATATATTTTTCAGACCTAAACATGGAATTGCTAAAAGAAAACATTTAAAAATATATCTTTAGATTTCATAGACAAATAATGAAATCATACCAAGTGCCCACCATGGATAGATGTGGAAAGTATTACGTGTGTGTGTGTGTGTGTGTGTTGTGTGTGTGTGTGGTTGTGTGTGTGTGTGTGCGTGTGTGTGGATTGTGAGAGAGAGAGAGAGAAGAGAGAGAGAGAGAGAGAGATGCTTTAGTCATCTGTAAAGAATGAAATTGATTTTTTTTTTTTTTTGCAGGAAGATGGACAAAACTGGAGATAGTGAAATAAACCATCTCAGAAACACAAACATCACGTCTTCTCTCATAGGTAGAATGAAGAGGGTGGGGACCATGAAGGTGAAAAGGAATGATCAGAAATGTGGAGGGGGAAGGAGAAAGGGAAGTAGATATAGGAAAGCACAATAGAGGAGGTGAATTTCAACAAGCATGTCTCCTGTGTAGAAATGTCATAACAAAACCCCTTTGTCCAACTAAAACACACTAAAAACAAAAACAGGAAAGTGCAGCCCAGCCCTCACCACTGTGCTAAATGAAATAAGCCAGGCACACAAATAAGGCACCATATGAGCTCACTCATGCACGCAATCTGAAAAGCTGCTCCCCAAGACACGGGAAAGCAGTAGTTACCAGAGATGTGGGGAAGCAAGAAGATAAAGGAGAGGGATGGATGGGTGCAGTTACCTTACATAGGAGGGATGCTGTCCTATGTTCTGGTACACAGTTAGCAACAGTGTGGTATATATTTTTAAACAGGTAGAAGAGAATACAATGGCCTAGCAGCTCAGAAATAATGTTGATTAAAAGTGATGGACTGTTCTGTTTGAGTCCCTCAATAATAAATGCACTGTAACAGATGAGTAAAAAAGTAAATTAAAACCATGCCCACAGAGAGTGGCTTGCCCTGAGCCACCCAACACAAGGTTCCACCAGCCTGGAGCCATCCCCACCCATCCCTGCCCAGCTCAGGCACAGACCCTGTGAGCCTCCTGTGTTCTTCAGCTCCCAGAATCTGGACCAAGCTCAGAACTGAGCTTATTTTTTTTCCAAACATTCTGTTAGGAGCCCCACCCATGGCCAGCAGTCGGCTCCAGCCGCAGGCCATGGGCTGAGACCATGCTCCCTGAGTCACGCTGATGGGGCTCCCAGAGCAGGGCCTGGCCCATGTCCCAGTTAGTCATGACACCTTGGTGCAGAGATTGATAATCCCAAGATTACTGTCAGGAAGTATCCTGAAGCCATCATTCAGGTTGTGACTGGATGCCAGGAGGCATCCTTTGGGTCTTTTCTTCATGTACTTAAGTAGGACAGGCTTTGTGCTCAACAGTGGGAAAGGGTGTGGTCACCTCAGCTGAGTATTTACACTACTTCCACTCAGACTTCACTGAACTACAAACCTCATTCTTGAGATGCAGTAACTAAGCCCTAGAGATGAAGATGGAGAACTGGAAAAATTGCTTAGTTGATAAAGTACTTGCTAAGCAAGCATGAAGATTCTGAGTTTATATTTTGTACACCCATACATAAAAAAGATAAGCTAGCATCACACACCTATAGTTCCAATGCTCAGAGGCAAAGACAAGAGGATAGGGGTGGGGAGGCTCACTGGTCAACTTGTCTACCCAGCTGGTGAGCTTTCAGGTTTTGTGAAAGTTAGGTGAAAGAGACCATCTCCAAAAACAGATAGTGATAGATGAAGACACTTGACATCAACCTTTCTTCTATATGCATATGTATGATGTGAGCATAACACACACACACACATAAACACACACACACACATGTACACATGCATGACTGTAAAATAAAATATTTGATTTTTTGTTTTTTGTTTTTTGTTTTTTTTTTACTATAGGGCTAGAGAGAAAGCTCAGCAGTTAAGAGAACACACCAATCTTACCGGTTTAGTTACCACCACTAGATGGTGGCTCACAACATGCAACTCCAGCTCCTGGGGAATGAGTGCCATCTTCTGGTCTCCATGAGTACTGCACACATGTGACATACACACAAATAGAAGTAAAAATAAAAAATATTTTAACAGAAAAGGAAAGCTGTGGGTGCAGGGATGGCTAGAAGGAAGCTGACTAACAGGGAGCATAGTAGCTCCATAGGAGGCACACAAGCAGTAATGGTGCCTGTAGTTCCAAAAACTCATTATATATTTTATGAAGACTGGAAGAATTCCAAAGTCCCCACCCAAAGCAACAGCAAGCAACCAATGAGATGGGAATTCTGACACACACAACCCAGGTCACCAATGTATGCCACACAGTGGCAAGGAACCAAAGCTATGAATCTGAAAACAGTACTATCTTAAATTTCTTTAGAAAAAAAAAAAATTCTTTTTAAGAAGAGGAAGCAAAATATGTACCTAAAAGTCTTAGATACTTATGTCTTTTCTCAGGTTAGCATTAAAGGATTGGGATATGTTTTTCAGTGTTACATAGTACACTAACCACAGGACTGTGTCAGTATGTCACACAAAACTGGGCACTGAGCCACTGCCGCCTTTGGCCTTGTTGGTGTCTGAGGCTGATATGTAAATAACAGGCATCGCCAATGGGACTGAAGTCATCGCAAATACCAGTTGTCTACTGGTGATGGTCAAATATTAGCACTTAAAAAAATCTCTGTGTGTTAGGTCCTGTTTTTGTGTTTCACCACTAAAATGTCTGGGCATTTTATGTTTTTAAATTTTATTTATTTTTGCGAGTATGTGTGTGCTTGTGCAGACATAATAAGTACACCATGTGGGAACAAGAGCTCATGGATGCCAGAGGAGGGTGCCAGATCCCTTGGAACTGGAGTCAATGGCAGTTGTGAGGCACTATGTGGATTTGAGGAACTGAACTGGGGTCCTCTCCAAGAGAGGTAAGTACTCTTAATGGCTGAGCTGTCTCTCCTGTAGAGAACTTGCTCAATGTGGGTCCAATCCTTCATGTCACACAAAAATAAAATCAAATTAAAACTTTCTAGAAAGTAACCTTCACTCCCTGAAAACTCCATCGGCAAGTCCTGCCAAACGTGTAAGAAATTCATAATATCAATTCCATTTTTTTTCCTCCAGAGCATGGAGGGCATATTTGACAGCCCACTGTCTACAGCCAGTATCTAAGACCAGAATAGCCAAAGTCAAAGAAACCAGAGAAAAACACAGACAAAGACCCCCTGGTAACATGGGTACAAAAGTCTATGAAAATTTCAGGATTCAACAGACTATACAAAAGATAGCATACCAGAACCAAATGGATTTGATGTGGAGTAAAAGTTTAACATTGAAACATAACCAATGCTACTCATGTTGTTCAAAGACAAAAGAAGACATATCTTCCAAATTCAAAAAATATTTTACAAAATCTAGCATCCTTTTTTTTTCTTTCTTCCTCCCCCCGCCCCTTTTTTTTCTTGTCAGCAAACTCAAGCTACCAGAGCTTCCTTAACCTGGAGATCATTTTTAAATCCACCATTACAATGATAATTAACACTGGAATTCTACTGTTTTTATCCTAATATTGAGAGGCGTCTGATTTCATGCTGTCTGCTCAACGTTGTATGGTGGGTTGTAGCCAGCACAATAAGGCAAGAGCAGGAAATAAAAGCCATCCAGATGGATAGAGAGAAATGAAAACCTTTTATTTTACAGATTATATGCTTTTCTACTGGAAGCAATCTGATGAACTCTACCAAAAATACTACAAATAAGTGAGCTTGTCAAAACTGCAGGATATGGAACCGTGCTTAGTGCCAGCTACCTGTGATGTCAGCTGCTTAGGAGGCTGAGGCAGGAGAATTGTAAGCTCAGTGACTGTAGTCTACAGAGAGAGTGCAAGGCCAGAATAAGCGACTTGATGAAAGCTCTTTCTCAGGAGAAAAACTGAGGCCAAGTATACAGCTCAGTGGTAGAGTTCTTGTTTACTGTACATAGACCCTGGGCTCAATTCCCAGCACCAAACGGGAAATGCAGGATTAAAAAATCAACACACGAAATCCAATTGTCTCTCTAAACGCTAGGAATTAACCCTTAGAGGTTGACATTGAGGACTGGAGAGATGGCTCAGAGGTTAAGAGTACTGACTGCTCTTCCAGAAGTTCTGAGTTCAATTCCCAGCAACCACATGGTGGCTCAAAATCATCTGTAATGGGATCCGATGCCCTCTTCTGGTGTGTCTGAAGACAGCGACAGTGTACTCATATACAATAAAATAGATAAATAATTCAAAGAAGAAGAAGAAGAAGAGAAGAAGGAAGAAGTTGTTGAAGTTGACATAGATTTAGCACCAAAAGGCATGATTGAGAGCTGATGGCTCAGTGGGTAAAATCCTTGCTCTGAAACTATGAAGACCTGAGATCAAATCCTCAGCACCCATATAAAAAGCCAGGCGTGGCTGTGAGTAGCTGTAAGCCATCAGTGAAGTTGGAGATAGAGGACCCTGAGAGCTCACGGATCATTGGGCCTAGCCAATGCCATGGGGTTCCAAGTGAGGAACTCTGTCTCAAGGCAATGAGATAGAAAGGGATAGAAGACACCAACACCCAGCCCCACCCTGGCTTCTGCATTCTCAGACACAGGATTATACAGCCACATACTTACATGCATACTCCATACATGAACTGATGAAGAACTCTTTCCTCATCTATTCCTAACTTTATTTTTTAAAGAAATTAACCCACCAGAACTATGAAGTTCATATGCCAAAATGAAAGGATATATAACATACCAAAACCAAGTTGGAATGGAAAGAATAAAACTCCAAGGGCTGACTCATCGAGAGTGAGTTAAAGATCAACAGATAAGCCATCAGAAAAGGAGAGAAAGTCCACAAGTAGAGGCATAAATACACGGCCGGATGGTTTTCAACAAAGGCATGGGAGCAACTCCACGAAGCCAAAGTCTCCTTTGCAACAAAAGGTGCTGGAAAATTACACAATCCTGTACGGCACAATGAGCTTGGATTTCCACTTTGTGCAACACACAATGAGCAACTGAAGTGGGTAGCCGGCTGAATGCAGAGGCCATTGAATTAGTCACATTTCTAGGTGCTGTAATTAAATATCTGACAGAAACAAGAAGTCACGGGAACTTTGCTTTGGCCCATAATTCAGGGCATGTGAGGGAGGACATGGTGTCTGACTCAGTTCTCACAGCCTGAGAGGTAGGGGCTGGTCACATGATCCAGCTGGTAGAAAGTCAGGATGCTGACCAGACATCTTGAAGTAGCTGGTTAGGACCCTCAAGGTCATCTCCCTTGGTACCTTCCCTTCCCTCGATAAACACCACCTCCTGAAAGGTCCTCAGCCTTCCATAAGACTAATGGAATATATGAGCCTGTGGGGGACGTTTTTCTTTCAAACTGTAACAATCATTAAGCATTTAAAAAGAAAATACTGGAGAGAAATCTTTTTGACCACGGGTTAGACAAATATTTTGAAGTGACCCCCAAAAAGTATAATCCGTGAAAGAAGAAAAGCTAATAAATCTGTCATCTGAAGGTAAACTGTTCCTCAAAGGATACTGTTAAAGCAACACTGTGGGCTGTGGGGTGGGGAGTGCAGGAAGACTTTGTAAAACAATGTCTGCAAAGCCATGCATCCAGAAATCCAACTGGAGAGATAGCTCAGAGACTACGGGCTCTGGCTGCTCTTCCTGAGAGACAAAGTTCAGTTCCCAGCACCCACATCAAACAACTCACGACTGCCTGTAAATACAGGTCTAGGGGTCCACTATCCTCTTCCAGTCACCAAGTGCATGCACACATGAGAGAGACAGAGAGAGAGAGAGAGAGAGAGAGAGAGAGAGAGAGAGAGAGAGAGAGGCAGAGGGAGAGAGAGACAGAGAGACAGAGAGGGAGGGAGGGAGGGAGGGAGGGAGGGAGGGAGGGAGGGAGGGAGGGAGGGAGGGAGGGAGAGAAAGAGAGACACAGAGACAGGGAGGTAGGGAGGGAGAGAGAGAGAGACAGAGACTGAGACAGAGACAGAGAGAAGAGGGGCAGAGGGGGGAGAGAGAAAGAGAGAGAGGGAAGGGAGTGAGAAGGCACATATGTACACACCAACACCAATACTACCACCTCACAGATTTTTAGATACACACACATATACACACACACATACATGTGCATCAGCATGTATAAATATGTGTGTGTGTATGAAATCTCAGAACAGTAATAATCACTCCACAGTGCAAGTCATAGCACCATGAACACCACTACACATCTAGTAGAGCAATTTGCACACTGATGACATCAGAGCTGAGCCTTGGAGCAAACACTGATGAGATTCAAGATGGCAATTGCTTGGGAAATGACTTAGCTGTTCTTTTAAAGGTTAGACATGCCAGACCTACCACTGTTCAAGTACTTATACCTAAGTATGCAAAGACACTTTAATAGTCCAAAGATGGAAGAATCTGAAAATCTACCAGCAAGAGAATGTAAAAGCAGCCTCTGACACATGATCTCTTCGTGCAAGTGGGTATGCTTGGGAATGAAAAGGAAGAGGCTCCTGATGAACACTCCAGCGTAGATGACAATCACAGTAATTACACTGAGGGAAGGAAGCCAGGCATAAATGAATGCATTCCATATGACTCCAGTTACACAAAGTTCCCTAAGACGCAACATGATCTGCAATGACAGAAAGTCGATCCGTGGTCGTCTAGAGATGGAAAGGAACTGGGAGGAGAGAGAAGAGCAGAGTGGGGAATCTTATAAAGTTGATCTCATCAAATTTGAAAATGGAATTAGCCGAGTCTGGGGACAGCAGAAGGAAGAGGGATGGAGACGTTGGTCAGTGGGTACCATGCCACGGTTAGATAGGAAAAAACGTTCTGATGTTGTGAAAAAGACCACATGATTTATACTTCGAAAAGGCTAGAACAAAGTGTTTTTAAATTTATTTTAGCCACAAAGAAGTGGTAAATGTTTGAGGATATAGACAAACGTATTGGTGTGCAGAAGTGCTTGCCCTGACTTGATAATTACATGTATGTAGCTATATTAAGTATCACACGGGCTGGAGAGATGGCTCCAAGGTTAACAGTGCTGGCTACTCTTGCAGAGGACCCAGGTTCAGTTCCCGGAATGCTCACTTTGGCTCACAGGCATCTGTAAATCCAATTCCAGAGAATCCAACGCCGTTTCGGGCCTCTAAACTGGAAGCACAGAGTGTGGACATATATAGACAAGCGAAAACACTCACCATAAAATAAACTGAATCTAAAAAACAAAAACTTTTAAGTAAATAAATACTTTTTAAAACATCACATGGTAGTAAAATAAATATTTTAAATACTGTTTAAAATAAGCAGAAGAAGCCATAACTGACCAGCCTGCTCACTGCTGCAACGTAATCATTCCTGAAGCTGACGTGTTAGTAATCACTTGACAGTGTGGGTTTGCTTTCTCCCACTCAAATTGAAGTGTTCATTGATGCTAACAAACAGAGGAAATGTCTTCTCCTGGAGCCACATCCCTGCAGGAAAATGGCTGGATAAGAAGACTTGGAGTGGGGAATCCTGAAGGGTCTCCACCGAAGCTGGTAACAGAATTCTGGGGCCTGGGGAACATGCAAGAGACAACATGGAGACAGGAAATTGGTAGTTGAAGGATGGATACATCATGAACTTCATGTAACATGCAGCACAGACACTTTGGAAGTGGGGGTGTCTGTGTTTTGTTTTGATGATGTTTTGAGGCGAGGTTTTCTATAGGAGCTCAACTAGCCTTGAAGGGATGCTCACTCCTTCTGCCTCAGCCTCTGGATAGCTAGTTGCCTGTGCACACCTCCACACCAAATGCTTAACCAGTTTCTCTAAGTGTTAAAGGCCTGCACTGTGGAAGGGGCTGAGCTCTGAGCATCTGAGTTATGGAAGAAGGAAGATACAGGAGGAGTACCGGGAGGATGCAGTTTCAGGACCTAAAGACTTCCAAGGGTAGTGGGAGGCTTCCTCTAGGAACTGGGGGTTCGATTTATGCTGTCTCTCACCTCTGGGGAGGCATCGACAGATAAGGTCAGTGAGGCTTATAGATTAGGAAATACCTCACTTTTCTTGGCCCTTCTGTTTCTTTGGGGCTTTGTGCCTACCTGAGAGACAGCATCATATACTCTTCTTCAAGGGGAGTCACAAACACAGTAAATAAACAGCACAGTAAAAGCAAGCTCCTCCTCGCTGCCAATTAACTTCAGAGAAGCTGGATTTTTCCTGGGGGCTGGGGAAAAGATCCTGGCCCCAATGGCCTCCTAGATTCCTGGGGAGAATGGCTCCAGATTTAGGGAACAGCCCCAGGGGTGTGACTGAGGGAGTCTGGGGGAGAACTGGCCAAATAATCAGGGCATTCACTCGGGGGCTTTGTTTGCTGTTTCAGTGCAAATTAGCAATTAGCAGTGCCTGGCATTGGGCCACCTCCCTTCCAAGGCCAACTGGCAGCACGTGTCGTTTTGTTCTTGGCTGGAGACCCGCAGACTGGGTGGCAAGAAATAGGCTCTGTGGAGCCAGGACCAAAAGCATATGGTCCTTTTACCTAGCAGTCCGCCCCTACTCAGAGACATCATGCCCAAGAGATCACCCTAGCCGACTGCCATCATTGTGGACAGAAGATGCACAGTGGAGTGGACCTGAGTAGGATCTTCTGGTCAATTAATGGCCTCCACAGAGAAAATGGAAGAGGAGAGAACATGCTCTGCACAGGCCCCTACCTTTGAAGGGATGGAGCCAATGTCAAATTCTCCTGCCTCAGAATTCTCATAACCAGAGACACTCAAACTAGAGCTACCTCGGTGGTGAGCCCTGGAGGAATTCAGATACACAGATTACTTCCTTATCATCTGCATTTCTAATGACTTCCTGGGACATTGGTGCAGTGAACCAACCACACTTAGGTGCCCTGAAACATTCCTCATAGCCAGCGCCAGGAAAGAGGAGAAAGGCTAGTCCTTGGGTCCCACTAGCTGACTAACCTTGCCACATTGGTGAGCTCCTGGTTAGTGAGAGACCCGGTCTCCAAAAAAAAGGACAAAATCCTGGGAAATGATACCTGAGGTTGGCCTCTGACCTCTGCATCTATAGACAAGTATACAAACAGAAATACATGCATATGCATACACACAAAATGGTAGGGCTGGAGGTGGGGATCAGCATCAGAAAACAGGAGAACCAAGGATTCCAGTGAATCTCTAGACACCCAATAAGACAAAGGAACAAGTGTCCTTTGAAATAATGCCCTAGGTCCTTGTAGAGAACAGGAGGCACAGAATTAAGCAAATTGAAATGTCCATTGCTGGTTTCCTGAGAACCTATGAAAAAGAATTGGCCTTACAAACAATGGGGAGATGTTCCAGGAACGTATCTCTTCCTTCAAGGGGCTAAAGACTATTGAACCTCCTTCTCACTCTCCAGCCTCCAAGGGCTAGTACAGGTTTGAACTTCAAACCTTTGATTTGGCTGAAGACAGTCCTAAAGTTAGTAGACACAGCAAATAAATTCATGAGTTTTCCAGTTAAATTTGAGTTTCAGATAAATGACAGGGAAAAATTTAGCCTAATTATGTCCCATTTTGTCTCAGTAATGATCAGAATACTCCAGAAAGATGGAATCTGATTGTCTTTTCTAGCATTTCTTCTGTCTTGCCATCACTTTCTACTTCCTGCCCCACTTCCTGTTTGTCAATCACAGTTGTACGTGGCTTTATAACAGTATTTGTTCAGTTTCTCCTGTCCCCTTGAGGCACCCAGTTCAGTGGGAATCAACACACTCCCCTGTCCCTGTGTCTGCAGATGCCATCCAGGAACCCTGTTTCTCTGTCTTCTCAGTCCCTGGAGGTGGTGAAGTCCCAACTGTTCTTCGAAAGTGGAGATTTCAATTCTTCAGGCCCAGGAACAAATGACAGCAGATATGGAGGAAGACTCTTGGGGGAGGGGAACATTGGGGTATCTTCACTCCCTAAACACACACAAGGTGGGGTTCAAATTCCTAGGGCTCACCTAAGCAGAGCAGGAGGAATAGAAGCCACGTGGTCACATACAAGCAGCCCCAACCGCAGCCCGGCTAGGTAATTAAAAGCATGAGGGTCTAGCCCCCACATCCTGACCCAAGACCAGGCACGGGTTAGAACTGCAGCTTTGTTGCTTTGTTTGGCTCATTAATTCAATCCAGACATTGAGTTTTTGAGGAATTATAATGCCCTCAGCACTCTGCCGGGGACCACAGAGGTTGGAAAACAGGCTCTGAGAATTTGGACCTACAAATCTCTTCCCCAAGGAGGCCTTAGAATCAGCTAAAATCAGGCTGGTGGCCAGGCTCTGGCTCTGACCTTGGCTGTAAGGTACACATCCTGCTCTCCCACTCAGGACAGTAGACCTAGGCAAGCACACAGAGGTTGAGAGATGACCTTCTGTACATGTGAAATACCCTCCCAGGGCTCCAGCACAAGGAATCCCAAGGAAGTGTGTGCACAGCTTGTGGTGGCAACGGGTGGAAAAGAGAGTACCGGGTGATGGGAAATATCTTCTGCTCCTTAGCAACAAGTGTGTTTCTATGATGGTGTTCCAGTCTCCCATACTGTCTGGTTTGGTGCATCAACTTGACACAAGCTAAAGTCATCACAGAGAAAGAAGTTTCAGTTAAGGAAACACTTCCATGAGATCCAGTTGTAAGCCGGGCAGTGGTGGCGCACGCCTTTAATCCCAGTACTTGGGAGGCAGAGGCAGGCGGATTTCTGAGTTCGAGGCCAGCCTGGTCTACAGAGTAAGTTCCAGGACAGCCAGGGCTACACAGAGAAACCCTGTCTCGAAAAAAACCAAAACAAAACAAAAAACAAAAAAAAAGCATTTTCTCAATAAATGAATGATCAATGGGGGTGGGGGCAGCCTATTGTTGGTGTTGCTATCTACAGGCTGGTGGTCCTGGGTTCTATAATAAAGCAGACTGAGCAAGCCATGAGTAGTAAGCCAGTAGGCAGCCTCTGCAGCAGCTCCTGCTTCCGGGTCCCATCCCTGCTTGAGTTCCTGTCCTGACTTCCTCCAATGGTGGATCTGAAAAAAAAAAAACAAAAAACCTTCCTCACCAAACTTGTTTTTTGATCATAGTGTTTTTATAGCAGCAATAAAAGCCTAAATGAGATATCTCCTTGTGTTTCTGTGATAAAACACTGACCAAAAGCAACTTAGGAGAAGAAAGGGCTTACCTGACTTACCAGCTCAGGCCACGGTCCATCACTGAGAGAAGTCTGGCAGGCACTCAGACGGAAACGGGGAGGCAGACCCTCTTGCTGTCTCATGCAGCATTTCCTGCAACCAGAGAACTCACTCAGCCAGTGAGAGAAGCAGTTCAGAACCCATGGAGGATCACACTTGCTGGTTCATAGGAGGGCTCCAGCTTAGCCAGTTTTCTTCTACAGCCTGGGAAATGGTACCGCCCACAGTGGACTGGGCCCGCCCACCTCCATTAACAACCAAGATCATCTTCCACAGGCCAGTCTAATCTAGAAAATTCTTCAACTGAGACTCTCCTCACAGGAGATTTTCAGGTTGTGTCAAGTTAATGGTTAAAGTTACCTAGGACAGATGGAAGTGTGCCTTTAATATTTTTTTTCTGATTCTTTCTGCAATTACCTGACAGTTTCATACATATGATTAATTTTAGTCCTTTCATTCCCCATTCTTCTGTCTCCCTCTCCTGCTGCAACTTTTTTTTTTTAGGCTTATTTATTTTTATGTATATGAGAACACTGTTACTCTCTTCAGACACATCAGAAGAGGGCATTGGATCCCACTACAGATGGTTGTGAGCCACCATGTAGTTGCTGGGAATTGAACTCAGGACCTCTGGAAGATCAGTCATGGCTCTTAACCTCTGAACCATCTCTCCAGCCAGCCTGCTGCACCTTTTATTCTAAGCATCCCACCTTCCACTTTCAAGTGTTATTGAATGA
Organism: Mastomys natalensis; assembly: GCA_021653895.1. Classification (NCBI taxonomy): domain Eukaryota; kingdom Metazoa; phylum Chordata; class Mammalia; order Rodentia; family Muridae; genus Mastomys; species Mastomys natalensis. The sequence continues at coordinate 155,179 of JAJTUV010001650.1, read as the reverse complement.
GTGTGGGTGGGAACTTACTGGAGTGGGACAATGTGTTAGTGACTACTCCCAGAAGAAAATGACCCTCACTCCCCAGCAACCATAATACCAGGTGACCCTGTTCTGATCTGATGAGACATTCGGGGATTTTAGAGCATTCAATAGACGCAGATGGCCTACTTAGGTGGAAGACAGGGACACCAACCTTCTATCCTCAGGAGAAAGGAAAGCAGCACACAGGGCATGCCAAAACCATTGTGTCCCTGCACTGCTGGAAACGTATTAGTGAACTTCAACATATAGAGGAAGTAGGCTGTATTCAGCCTATGCTCCTTACTGTGGCCAGCCTCTCTGGGCAATGGTATTGTCCCATTCACTCCTCCCCTCCTCTATTTGGTGAAGAATGCCACGTTCTATCCTTCCTAGACCTCATAGTTTTCATTAATGAAGCAATTTTTATTCATAGCCTTTGTGCAGCAAACCCTGAGTAACGCTGAGCAGAAAAAGATGGCCCCCAGGATTGCTTAGGCAGCGGAGACTAACCCTGAACACAGGCTGGCTGTTGGGCTCAGCCCTGCTCAGCAGGGTTTGTTAATAAGGAGTGTCTGGAGATGGGTCACCCCACAGAAAGCTGTACATGTGACGACTTTGAGGCTGACTTGAACAATTGGCCTCTGCATCCAGGGTGAGACCCCTGGCCAGCATCAACTGGCCCCACTATCAGACAGGTGTATCCATGACCTTGTGAGAGGCCTAGTCCCTCAGTGCCAGCTATCGGTGCCCATCATCTACCCTACGATGCAGTGGAGCGGGGGAAGAGGGGAAAGGAGAGGACTTTCTGACTAACAACTTCTGCTTAACCAGCTGTGTGACTCTAAGGAGTCACTCTGCTGTGTCTTATAGAGACAGAAGGTAATGTGATGCAGTCCCTGTGTGGGAGATCTGATTACCAGTACAAACAATGTGACTTCTATTAGCTTTGATCACCAAATATAAATGGTGTGACTTCCATTATCTTTGATAATGGCCTTCCTGTTATTCAATAGACTGAATTTGATTCTTTCCTTCCCCAGCCGTGTGGTTTGTCAGTGAGATGGTGTGTCAATGGCTTGGGAATTTGGGTGATAAGGCTCCTGAGCCATAAGAGCCCAGTTAGGGCTCAGGACCCTGTAGGAAGATTAAACACCTTAGCCAGGCTGAACCAGGGACCAGCCAATTCCCCAAGCTCTGCCCACCCCAGCCGAGCTGCTGGCTCAGTCAGTACTGCTGTTGTGAGCTACTGGGATTCTTGCCTTGTTACACAGCAATACTGAGAGTAATGCATGTCACCTCCATTTTTAGGTCACAGTGGCAGCTACAATGCAGTAAGTAAAGTTCACTTCGGTGAGAGACTGGGGAAATGGCTCAGTTTATAAAGACTTGAGGTATTGACATGAGGACCTGAGTTTGATCCTTAGAGTCTTTTTATTTAAGAAAGACAGTGGCATATGTCTGTAATCTGAGCACTGGGGAACTACCCCAGAAGGATCTCAGAGGCTTGCTACCCAGACTCCTACTTAGGGAACCCCATATCTCAAGGAAATATCTTAAAACCAGGGTGGACAGCTTCTGAGGAATAATACCCAAGCTGGCCTCTAATGTCCGTATGTACACACATGCATATGCACCCATTAAACATGCCCCTGCATGCACATGTACAAACCCCAAAATACTTGGTTATAATCTGTGGCAAGATGCAAGATTCTTATTTAGAGATAGCTCAGATTTCAATTCTTTTCCTCAACTGAGGAGACACTTGTAAATTCCCACCAAAATCCTTGCTACCTCGTTGCTTGACCAGAGCACTGCCCAGAAGTGGGGTATTTCCCATAACAAACACCTGGATGGGGGTGCCCTGGAGAAAGCTCTGGTGTTTCTAAACGAACAGTCTGTACCAGCCCTTAACCAGAAGGCGTCTCCATTCTTGAACCTGTGAGATGGGCTCAGCCTCCCATGCACGATTACAAAAACATCGAACAAGATGAGGGCTGCAAGACTAGTGTGCAGACAACACGGTAGGATTCTGGGGCAGCTAGTGAGCTCTTTCTCGCACAGAACTATGCTAGGAAACCAGAAGTAGCCAGCCCTGCCTCCAGGAATTCTTGAGAGCCTCCCAGGATTGCTAGGGATTTAGGTATTTAGAGACTGTGGCACACTCATGCCAAAACCCTAAGGGGTGGGCTTCACACAGGCACTGCCATCATTGCTCATCCAAAGGGGTCTAGAGGCCTGGAGGCCTCAGAGCAGGGCCCAGAACTCACAGGAGAGCAGTCTCCTGGACTACAAATAAACAACGCTGTGAAATGCCAGTGTTTCCATCTGCATCATGGGTTGCTTTTTGTTTTGGTTTTTTGAGGTTTTTTTTTTATTTGGTTTGGTTTGGTTTGATTTGTTTTTTTTAATACACCCTTGCCCTATGCTGGGTTTTCCTTTCCTTGTCTGATGCCCCATCCTGAGCAGAACACGGGGTGTGGGGTGGGATTGCAGAAAGTGGGATAGAAAAAAGTGTTCAGAGGTGACTCTGGTGGCATGTTTAGGCCCTGTGAGTGCAGAAACTAGAAACCCTGAATCCCACACCAGACATTCTAAGTCCATGCTCTGCTGACTTTCTGAGCCCGCAAAGAGCTGATCCCCAAACCCTCTGGCTGGCACCTTCCCAGCCCTGCAGCCAAGGCTCAGCTCACCAGCCTGGACTAAGTACAGCAGCTTTGTTAAAAAGTCCCCATGCCCTACAGCAGAGTGCTCCAGGGAGATGCCCCGCATCCTTAGTGAAGACAGAACTCTCTCTAAGCTCACTCCAACTTTCCCATCAGACCTCTCCAGACCTCATCATCATGGGACCACGATGACGAAAGATGTGTCCCTCCTCCATCCTGTAGCCTTCTCCCTTCCTCTCTGTCTGTATAGAATCCCTCTTCACACCTCCCACAATGGTTGAGTACAGCCAGACCCCAAGTGAGTGTGTGGTAGCAAGGACCGAAAGACCAGAGTCCTGCCAGCCAGAGTTCACACTCCGCTGCAAGGAGACAAACTACAAGGTCCAAGGGGGACAGCAGTGTTTTGAGAAACTGGTGGCTACTATCATGAACTTTCTGAAGGTAAAGAGACAACGTGATCCTAAGCCTCTCTGCCTTTCAGCCCTCCTCCCTTTAAAGAAGCATTGAAGGGGAATCACACATGTCAGGAAAGGACACTGAGTCAGGACTGTGGTGGTGGTGCATGTCCCAGCACTTGGAGGCAAGAGGCAGATGGATCTCTACGAGTTTGAGGCCAGCCTGGGCTACATAGTGAGTTCCAGGATAGCCAGAACTACACAGTGAGGCCTTGCCTTTAAAAAAGGGGTGGGGGGGCTGGAGAGATGGCTCAGCAGTTAAGAGCACTGACTGCTCTTCCAGTGGTCCTGAGTTCAATTATCAGCAACCACACGGTGGTTCACAACCATCTGTTAAAGGATCCAATGCCCCCTTCTGATGTATCAATGTACTCAAATATACTAAATAAATAAATAAATATTTTTTTTAAAAAGGAAAAGAAATTTAAAAAGTGAAGCAGGTAAATTCTCTTTATTTGTCTCTAAACAGATACTGCATGTACCTGCTGCATCCACCAGGGTGTTCTGAACGTGGCAGTTTTAATTCAGTGCTTAACAACTAACTGTGTCCATTCAGTTAACATTTTGTGACCAGAACCCTTAATCTATTTACATTTTCATAGGTGCAGTATTTGGCTTTAACTCTTCTATGATGCTGTGTGGAGAAGCTCCCTGACTTCTGCTTCAGCGAGTTGCAATCACGTGCCCTTGATCAAACTCTCCCATCCCTGCTCCAGCAGTCACCCTCTCTTCCTCCAATGTCTGCTTTCCTCAGTTCTGCATATGAGGGAGATCTTGAAGTATTTTTCTCTGTGTCTGTCTTATTTCATTTAGTGTAGTATCCTTAGAGTTCATCTACATTGCTGCAAATGGTGATGTCATCTCCTTTTGTGGCTGAATAGTAGTCCGTGGTGCATATATCCCAACTTCATTATCCATTCCCGTGTTGATGGGCACTTAAGTTGACCCCATTTCTTGGTTATTGGTTATTGTGAGTAGTATATTGGTTATTGTGAGTAGTGTTGCCATATGTATGGCAGGACAGAAGTTTCTTTTTATTGAAAATAATAAAATATTAACAATAAGTAATAATAACAACAACTGGGTGGGTCAATGGTGGCACATGCCTTTAATCCTAGCACTCAGGAGACAGAGGCAGGTGGATCTCTGAGTTCAAGTTCAGCCTGGTCTACAGAGTTCCAGAATAGCTAAGGTGACACAGAGAAACCCTGTCTTGAAGAAAAAAAAAAAGAAGGAAGGAAGGAAGGAAGGAAGGAAGGAAGGAAGGAAGGAAGGAAGGAAGGAAGGAAGGGAAAGAAAGGAAGAAGGGAAGGGAAGGGAAGGGAAGGGAAGGGAAGGGAAGGGAAGGGAAGGGAAGGCAATGCAAGGCAGAAAATAACTGAAGGACTGGAGAGATGGCTCTGTGGCTCTGTGTTGCTGCTCTTTCAGAGGTCCCGTGTTCAGATCTCAGTATGCACATCAAGCAGATTGCAACAGCCTGCAACTCCAGCTCCAGGACATCTGGCTCCTTCTTCTGGCCTACTTGGGCGGACACACACACAGGACTGAGGCATGGTGGCATATGCCTTTAATGCCAGCACTCAGGAAGCAGAGGCATGCCGATCTTTGTGAGTTCTAGGACAGCCTGGTCTACAAAATGACTCCAGGACAGCCAGGGCTCTTTTACAAAAAGAAATCCTATCTCAAACAAACAAACAAACAAGACACATGGACGTAACTGGAGATTGCTTGGCAGTTAAAAGCACTTGCTCTTGCAAAGGACCCTGATTCTGTTCCCAGAATTTACAATGTGGCTCGCAGCCATCCATAACTAGTTCCAGAGGACCCAATACCTTCCTCTGGCCTCTGATGGCACTGTATGTATGTAGTGCACAGACATGCACGCCCACAAAACACCATAGATGTAAAACAAAAATAAATCTTTTTTGAAGACCTACACACAGAGACATGTGTATGTTTCCATAAACACACAAAGCAGTTGCTTTTCATTAAGTCACTAAGGACATGAATATTAGCAAAAGGTGTCATGTGCCTGAGTCCGACAGGAGCCATCTCACTCCAGGTCTCCTGTGGGTTCCATTTCTGGCCACTGACCTAGGGAGTCAAGGGCTAACTTGGTCTCTAAATCCCAGGCACTTTGACAGCCAGCACAAGGGCCAGCCCTCCCCAGGTACTCATGGCTAATGGCCCCTTCCTGCTTCTGTGAGAACTGACTCCATTTATTGTATTGATGAATGAATGAGTGAGTGAAGGAATGATGAGTGAATGGGTGGATGGACAGAGAGATGGATTGATCAGTGAGTGGGTGGGTGGGTAGATGGGTGGATGAATGAATATATAGGTGGATGGATGGATGATGGATGGATGGACAGACGATGGGTGAATAGGTGAATGGATGAATGAGTGAGTGAATGAATGAATGAATGAATGATGAATACAACGATCAGTGACTCGGTGGAAGATAAGACTGAGGAAGGTATGCAAAGATGTAACAACTGCTGAGCTTGTGGACAGCAGCTCTGGGAGACAACCTGCTGTGTTCCCAAAGTTCATGGATGAGGATGGTTCTAGCTCCTCTGACATCATAGGGGACCAGGACAATCATCCAAGCCACTAATTTCACTTTCCAGCTTTTCAGAAGCTAATGGGTGAACAGGAGAGAACACAGAATTTGAAGCCAGATACAAAAATCACAGATCTCAGTAGTCCCAGCACTTCATATGACTTGAGACAGATGGCTTTTCAGGTATCTTATGTTTAAAGTGGAAAGAACATGTTGTTTAACATTATTATTATTATTATCATTATCATCATCATCATCATTAATTTATTTACTTTATATCCCAATAACAGCCCCCCTTTCCTTCCAGTACTCCACCACACAGATACTCTCCCATACCTCCCTCCCCCTCTGAGAAGGGGTACCACCCCTTGGGCTCCCCAGCCCCTGCACATCAAGTCACTGAAGGCATGAGCACATCCTCTCCCACTGAGGCCAGACAAAGTAGCCAAGCCAGGGGAACAGAATCAGGCAGGCAACAGGTTCAGGAACAGCCCCTGCTTCAGTTGTTGGGGAACCCTCATGAAGACCAAACTGCACATCTGCTACATATGTGCAGGGAGCCTAGGTCCAACCCATGGTCTCTCTTTGGCTGGTCATTCAGTCTCTGGGAGCCCCCAAGGGTCCAGGTTAGCTGACTCTGTTGGTAAGAACAATTATTTTTATATCTAATGGAGCATCTAGAAATTATCCGATGCCATTTGGGTTTTTAATTGATAATCTCCAGCATTTTATTCTTCCTAACTCCACAGTCCTGGACCCACATGGAAACCTTCAGACAGCTACCATGAGGGCAAGTTATTGCTACAGTTAGTATTAAGCACTTTCATCTGCGCTATTTGGCCTGGGAGCTGGTTTTGAGGAACTAACACATGTGATTATCTGATGATGAAGGAGAACAAGGGACAAACACTCAATAAACATTTACTGACCTGAATAGGATCCAGGCCTCACCCTGCTCTCTACTTCCATTAAAGGCAAATTTGTTCCCTGCTTCCCAGCTTCCTCTGGTCCGTCCATACCTCTCCCAAAATATCAGAGAATGCCTACCATGTGGCTGGCACTGTATGGCTACCATGGATACAATGGGGACAAATCGGAAGAGGTCTCGTGACTCATGGAACTCAGTGTGTGGAAGCAAACACACTGTAACGAGCATGCAACAAGTGGGCAGTTCGCTGCCGATTACAGGCGGGACTCTGGGAGATGGGGAAAGAGTGATAGGACTTCAGAAGGTAGAGCAAAGAGAGTCCTTCTTAGAACTTTAGAGAGTGGCAGGATGCAGAGCTGACATGGCCCAAACCAAAACCAAAATGGTGACAAGTTCTTCAGCAGCAGAGAAAACAGTATGTGAAGGCCTGGAGGCTCAGGGGGGTGCCATAGTTTGAAGGTTAAATGCCTCCTTTAGGTTCCTATGTTTGAACACTTGGTTCCCAGCCAGTCGTGTTGTTTTGGGAGGCTGTTAAAACCTGCAGAAGGTACAGCCTCAGTGGAAGAAGGAAGGGTGGACCATGATGATTTATAGGTTGCCCCATGCCCTATCCACTCTCTGAGTCCTGATGGGATGTGCAATGTGGCCTGCTTGCCCCATGTTCCTGCAAGGATTAATGGTGTGTACCACCACCACACAGCTCTTTCTCATGGTTAATCCTACCATTCTGGAGGCAGAGGCAGGTGGATCTCTTAGTTCAAGGCCAGCTTGGTCTACAGAGAGAGTGGGCAGCCAGGACTATGCAGAGAAACCCTGTCTCAAATTTAAAAACGAAAAAAGAAAACTGTAAGACATAGTAACTTTTCCCTCTCATGAGGGGTTTGGCCACAAGTAAAGGGAAATAGCAAGACCATGCTGTAAGCAACGTGGGAGGGACCAGAGGCATCTCCTGTTTCCTGTTGCCTATGACACATCAGGTACAGGTCTGTGGCCTCATAGGGAACTAATAATTTTCTTATCATTTTATAGACCATGTGTTGGTTGGGGTTTTGTCAACATAGCCCAAACTAGAGTCACTAGAGACGTAGGAACCTCAATGGAGAAAGTATTTCCATCAGTTGGCCTGTGGCAAATCTGCAGAGGTATTTTCTTGATTATTGATGTGGTAAGGCCCTACCCACTGTGGGCAGTGCCATTCACAGGTAGGTGAACCTAGGTTATATTAGAAAGTAGGCTGAGCAAGCCAATTCTATGTCCCATCTCTGGACCTTTGTAGGTACCTTTTAACTTCCTTTATCTGAGAAGAGTGCTCAAATATTAGCCAGCCCCAATATTTCAGTTGTCAGCCAAAGCTATCCCTAAGCAAATGCTGTTGCCCAAGGTTCATATGTTGAGGATCTGCTTGTCACTTGGTGCCACTTGGTTTCAGGAGTAGAACCAGTCTTAGGTCATTGGGCCCTGGTTTCTTCCTATCTCTCTTCCCCTTTTAGATCTACCTGAAATGAGCATCCTTCTCCACCATGATGTACTGGCTGTCCACAGGCCCCAAAACAAGGCAGTCAAGTGTCCCTGGAACCAAACATCCAAAGCTGTGAGCTAAAGTAAATCTTTATATTTTTAAGCCCATTGGTTTGTCTCATCTTCATGATACAGAAGGCTAACACAGTGTCTGTGCTAGTAACTGTGACGGTGATGGATAAAGTACACTTACTGGAAGGGGATAGGGCTGTGTGGGAAGGGCTGTACAGAAAGGCCATAAGGTCACATGGTGCAGAACAGGGAGTGTGTTGCCACAGAAGGGTCCACACAGATGCCATTTCTCTTAAATGGAAGCCAGTTGGGCAGCCCTGGTGGCAAGAGAGTCCTGCGTGTACTTACTAAGTGTCCTGTCATCTCTACATTTTTTTTTTAAGTCTTTGTCTGATTGCTCCTGTATCTGGTGTCTCTATGTGAGTCTTTCTACTGTCTATCATCTCTGCTGGTTACCTTCATGGAGTCTCCTTTCCTTCTGTATTTGACCTCACTGGGGACGTGAATAGATGCAGGCCTCCAGAGAACCCTACAACAGCACACTTGTGCTCCAACCCACAGGTAAGAAGACCGTGTGTCAGAAAGGATGAGCGCTTGAGGGACCCAACTCAGAGCCTGTACAGGCACATCAGGCCTCATGACCTAAACTTAGTGAAGAAGGCTGTTACATGGACTTCTGGTTCTGCGGGTGGCCATACATCCAGCCAAAACGTCAGGCTTCTGTTACAATGGGAAAAGAGGAGGGAGGATATCAGAATACAGCCACTGTGTGCCAAAAGCCAGCAAGCAGGATTCGCTCCAACTCAGCTGGCACGACCTTCCTCGGGACTACGAGGGGCCTGGAACCAGCGTGGCTGGAAAGACAAGGCTGGTGGGAACCAGCACTGGGGATAATTAGGACAAGCAGCTAAGTGTGGTGCCTAGTGCCAGCTGCAATGAAAGAGGAAGTTTCAACAGCAGTTATTCACAAATTCAAAACAGTTTCAGTGAAGGAGTGGCGCTTGCAAACTGTCTGTGAATATAAGCATAGCCACATAAGTCTGTTCACAGTGGATGTCTGTCTGTCTGGGGGGGGGGGCAGGGGGTGAGACTTCAGCTTAGCCTCACCCTGGAAGAGCATCAGAGCTGGATCATGTCACACAAGGAGGGCCACCAGTTGCTTCTAATGAGACAAGTTACCACGTTGTACTGAAGTGTTTGCAGTTCTTTTATAGCCAGCCCTTGTTCTGTGCCATTTTGATGTCTGCCGCTTACGCAGCCAGCTGAAGCCTTGTGCTGCAGTTTAAATCAAAGCAGCCTGGAGTATAGTCCCTCTCTCCTCCCAAGAGCTGGCTGTGAGTGTCAACTCCCTACCAGCCTGGCTCCAGGAAAGGGTACAGATGCCCCCAGACACCCAGAATTCTCCCCAGGAATGCATGCATGGCTTCTGAACACTGATCCTTGTCTTCCAGTTTCCAGCAGCACCATGGTGAGCAAAGCATTCTAGAACCTTCCACCACTGTGTGTAAAAAGTGAGGCGTTCCTGCAGAGGTGGCCTCATCTGGAACTGTAGGAGAAAGGCAGTCCTGAGTTCTTATCGGTGTGTCCTAGTGTTCCCTTGAATGCGAGGTTGTGACAGCTTGGAAATCAGGAGCTAGCACAGTGTTCAGGTGAGAACAACAGCTTAGGATCAGGTGATTCTGACTTTGATCTTAGCTCTGGTGCCTATAGAGTAGCCAGCCATCCTAGTTCATCAAGAACTAAAGGGTTCTAGAGATGTAGCAGAAATATCCACTAAACACAGCTGGACACTTGATCACCCTACTGCCAGACAGGAGATCTGGCAAGTTCCGTGGCATCACTGAGCCTCAATTTCCCCATACCCAAAATGGGTAGAAAAGCCATTGTAGAAAAGCCCAAGGGAACAGAGGATCCTCCCAGAGAGCAGCCACTCCCACTCAATGTGGTTAGCTGCCCTTTCTCTCTCCTTGCTTCCTACTTTACAGTAGCCAGTGGCCTCCCCAGGAGGAGACTTGCCGTCCACTTAAAGCAGCCACAATAAAGGGCTTCCTCCAAGTACATCACATATTGTCTCCAGGGAAGCCTCCCAACTTCTGGGTCACTCTCCTCCTCCATCTCCTGGCCCAAGTCAGCCCCTGGTGTCTGCAAGCCCCTCCAGTACAGTTATGACTTTGCTTATTAGTTCTTATGCTTCCCTCCTACACCTCAGGCCCATGGCCTGGTATGTTCTGGCTCTACATAGCTCTGCACCTCAGAGAGAGCCCCACCTATGACCTCATCTGCCCTTACCTTGATTGCATTTGAGAGGGCTTCCTAAAACTAATTACTGAGAGAAGGAGAGCCAGCTACACATTGGAGTTTCTCTGTGGAAGGAAAAACATGCACCATTCATTCCAAGCAAATTGCTTCATAGCAGTGACTTCACCGGGCCCCAGAAGGAGCAGAAATGCTTAGGATGCAGCTAAGCACAGCTCAAAGAAGGTGTGAACTTGCCGGAATGTTAGAACCTCGTCCAAGTCATAAACGAAAGCCTTCCACCCTTCCCGGCCAGCCTCCAGACAGCAGAATGGGAGGCACACGTGGTGAATTCACATTTCAGACAGAGAAGGGACACTGGGGGAAAGAGCACATGGCTGTTTTGTGTTTGTGTTTGGTCTTTTCCCAAGAAGTTAAACACGGGGCCGTAGATCCCTGAGGTAAACACTGTGTTTTTGTCCCTTCCTGAAGAAGGTTCTAGAAGATGAGCCATCAGACTGAAGCCACCTTCCAGAAGTTACCAGAACATTTACCACCACCTCATCTCTACACTAGGACAGAACACCTGAGTGGTGATGTCAAATACAGGCACAGGTGGAGGCTTTCCTGAAATGCTCTCCCCAGGTCTTTCTGAGGAAGCAGTCAATCGCTTCCAAGTCCTGTAGCCAAGTAAGGCATCCTAAGTGTACAGACGGGAGCCATGGGATGCCCTAAATTAACAGGACACAGCCTTGAAGACTCTCTAGTCCCCCAAGGTCATAGAGAGGAGAGTTACTATGGGAATAGTAACTTGTGGTTTGGCTGGGACTAAAGAAACCAAGACTACATAATGCTAAGAATAAACAGTTCTTTCCTGGGAAACACATGTCAGGTATGGTGCTAACCTCTGGCACTGCCTACAACAGCTGCTAAGGTAGCAGCATGGCAGTTGCTGTTAGCACCTGGCCCACAGCCCTCGGTCTATCCACAGCTGTGCCTCTCTACCTTAGACCACTCATGCCCTCTAGGCAAGCAGTAAGTCTGAGACATTAACACCCAGAGAGCAGCAGCAATTAGCATATAAACACCCCAGGTCCCTCCCCTAGGGAGGTGGGAGCATTCCGAAGTCTGTTCTACACTATTCCAAAGGCTCCTAGGAGACAAGCCTCCAGGCCCACAGAAAAGACCTACTTACCTTCCCCTTCTCTCTGACTCTGTGTGCTTCCTCCCTCTTCTTAGCTCACCCTCTTGCTCCTAGAGTAATCATTAAATACAATCCTTTTTTTGTCCAGTTTTGTCAATGGAGCATCTAGATGTAGAGATCCCAGATGTGAATATCTCCTGGCTTACAGAGGTTAAAAGCAGTGGCAGAGATGGAATCCAGACCTGATGGCCATTCATAAAGGGCCAACACCATCAACTTCTATGAGCCTGGTACCAACCTAGGAAGGGACTAGAATGCCAACTTCCATCTACGTCATAGCTGCTTCCATGCTCAGGTCCCAGCTCTCTGCATGACAGTGGTCTGGAAGCACTGACAAAGAGTCATCCTGGAGGAGACTCTACCAGGGACAGAACCCAGCCACAAGTGTTGTGGAAAATATTAATTCTCAATTTGGAGTTTCTACCCTGCCTTTGACCATTCAGTTCCCAGATAAAAGACACACACAACCTGGGCATATATCTACCCTCTATGCTATTAGAATCTATTTCCTATCAATATCCCTGAGATATTACTTACTATGTTTCATCTGGGCTGCTCTTACATCCGATTGGCCAGCCCTCATGGCCATGCTTTCTTGATTCCTAACCTATGGCATCTTTCTCCTCTCTCTACCTTCTTCTCTGTCTCCTTGTAGTCTCCTCCAACCTCAAGCTCAGGAACACCATGCCCTGCCTATCTTAATTCTGTCCAGCTATAGGCTGTAGGCATCTTTATTCACCAATCAGAAACAACTTGGAGGCAAGGTCACATAGCATCACTTAGGTCTACACGCAGACTCCTTCATCTCTGGGGCAACAGGGTCTGCATTTAGCATTACAACACATAGCAATGGACCAAACCTCAATAATTGTTCCTTTTAATCCAATAAAAGCCTCTCTTTCTCTCAGATATAAATTAAATACAATTATAACAATTATGAAAATGATAAGGTATGATATACATTTATAATGTCCTGTCCATCTATTTGGCAATTTAGATAAAACCTGTACTATCTTGATGAGTTAGAATTTTGTATCTAAATTATTTTTTTTATCTTAACTTGTACTAGCATCCTAAAAACATCTTAAATCTTAAACAACTTAAGTTTAATTGTGAGACGATAACTATCTAGTCTTCAACCCCATCAGGGATCTGAGAAAGAATACATATTGAGAATGCAGGAAGTGCAAAGACACAGCCTCCAAAATTCGTAGAAATGACAGAGATAACATACTGCCTGGACAGTCCCCAATATTCCTTATAACGTTGGAGCATCTATCTTCTGGCCTAGAACATCTGACAGACTATAAATAAAGCAGGAATTATGAAGGCCTAGCTTACTCTGTCTTGGCAGAGCTTAGCAATTGACTATCCTGTGCCCATTTGTCCTTCTTGGACAACATTCTGTCTGCAGATAAAGTTAGGACTCCCCCTCCCACCCCTGGTTGGCTAGCCTGCCATAATTGAAGCAACTCCATATGGAGGTTATTAATGCTCATCATCTTTTCTGAAATGGAATAGGGGCACTGCCAGGAGCAAATCTGTCTCATAGTCAAAAGATCTTTTAATAATGAAATGATTTTAAATACTACATTTTGTGGATCTTTGACACTTTTGAAGACTATATGTATAGCATATCTGAATTGCTAAGCATTGTTTATTTTTAGCTATTTACTATTTGAAAAACTTTGAAAACATTTTATAGTAATTAACTAAATTAGAATCTAATATGACTGTGAGTTTGACAATCTATTAACTTGCATTACTTAATTATTCTAAACAGTTTGTAATAGCAGCTATTGAAAGGACTGGGACTAAGCCCTGTATTCTTAAATAAGTTGCATAGGCATAATACCCATACAAGAGTTGAAACATACAGATATCATGTTGTAACAAAATAAATCTTAAATTTTGCATTAATATGCAATTACTTAAACCAGTATAAGAAAATATCATTTTAATTATGCAAGTTTAATTTCCCATCAAAATAAAAAGATATCTACCAATGTAAGATTGTGGCTATAAAATGCTTTTGTTTAAGAGTAGATTCAGTAATCTGACCCTATTTGTCTAATTTTTTACAGTCTTTCTATATCCCCCCCTTTTCTTCTCAACACCCTTTCCCTTGCCTAAGAAAGAAAGAAGAATAAAGAAGAGAAAAGGAAAACTAGAAATCCCTGAGTCTAAGTTCTCAAGTTTCCTCCCTGTCCAAAACTATAATTATTGGTAAATCATCCTCTAAAATGACAACATATCTATTATTCATAAAATAACCAAAACCATCCACCCCAACTTAAGAGACTGCAATGATAGTCTTCTTGTAATTACTTCTTGCTGAATTGAGACTAAGAATTCCTTTGGGGGGGCCCAAAAGGAAATTGGAAAAAATGGTTAAATCAAAAGAAAGCCAGCTGGCATTATTCATAGTCCAGTATCTATACACTGAGAAAGTTCAGGACTTAGCTGAAGTCCTGATTGGAACAGTCTGAAAGACTGGATGAGCCAAAGTCATTTGGGATCAGCAGTCGTTCTTGAAGCTGTTCTAGAAGCAAGTCTCTGGAATCAGCATCATTTTTAAGGCAGGGGTGTTCAGCAGGGAGCTGAACATCAGGTCTCAGCATCTCAGCAGCATAGTGGATGGATCTTTTCAGGGCTGTCCTTTTGATCTTTCTGTGAACAAAAAGCTTTTAGAGGTAATATATGTTTCTATATTAACCTAATGCATGGAATGTGCAATGTGCACAGATCAGTTAAAGATGAATTTTTGCTCCTCGTTTGAGAAGGTGAAAGACAACTGTCTTTCTTTATAAGACATCTCCCATCCAACCCTGTCTTTATAAGTTTGTTTGATCATGTAATCAAACTGTAATATAAATGTATAACTGTATAAACTCTAATATAAATCTCCATTCATGCCATATGAAAAGATGGTATGATGAGTCTTGAGGACTCTGCAGCCAATAAGATCCATTGACTGTGTATAGCTGAAGTTCTGGCTAGAGACATTTTTATGTCTCAGCCAGCTTCATGGCTGCTCCCACACAGAGGAATCATCAAATCATGTTACCTGTCCTATTTGATATTTTTCCTGTCTGCAGTCAAGATCTTTAGGGGCTCTTCCTCCATCAAATCTGATCTTCAGTACTTTGGAAGAGGTCCAAAGACTTTTCTTCTTTCCTGTTAACACAAATACAGAGCCTCTCTCCCATAACAGTATGTTCTTGGTCCAGCAACCTGAAGTCATTAAAAGTATAGATTGATTCAATTTATCAGCCTCCCCCCTTTTTTTTTTATTTAAGTCTTCTCTATTTTAACCTCTCTCATAGAGGATTGGTAACACCATTATAACCATTGAACTTATAACCACTTCCATTTTAATAATTAAAACAATTATTATTATTTATTGAGATAGGGTTTCTCTGTGTAGCCTGAGCTGACCTGGACATTTTTTTTTTGTAGAGTAGGCTGGCTTCAAGCTCACAAGGAACCCATCTGTCCTTGCCTTTGTATTGAGTTCAAAGGCCTGGATTTATTTATTTTTGTATCTTTGAAAACATTTATATCAATTCTCATTTCTTTCTCCCTTCTTTGGAGATTAATATCGCTGTGGATAAATATACTTATAGTCCCTTTCTCTTTATATGAATTAAGTTAATATCCTTTTCTATATTTACCTCATTTGAATTTCCTTTTATTTATTGTATAAGCATATTCCCAAGTCACCATGTGTTTGCTGATTTTTTTATAGCTTGGGCCATGTGCCATGTGCCAGGCCAAGCAATCACCAATTGCTTCTCATGGAAGCCCACCTTTATAGGGACTGGTTGCTCATATCACTTTCCTTTTTCTGTTGGATAAAAGCAAGACAATTCTGCTCCAACCCCAATTCTGGTCTTCACATTGACCAGTAGACTATAGCTTTCCTAGGACAACAGAAAAGCATTATTTTTTCCAATTTGAAATGATATATAAAAATTTTAAACATATCTTATAAATATACTTATATTCCCCTTTCTCTTATGTAAATTTAAGGTTGATGTGTATCAAAATTTAGAGATCTGCCTTCTCGCTTCTCATGGTTGCTATTATCTAGCTGAGTCGCTGAGCTATACCTGCACAACCAAGCTGACAACCATCCTTAGCTCAGAGCTACACTCTAGCAGCAGTGTCCAGGAAGAATTTAGGTTGGCTCGTGACCCAACCCAATCTAAGGGCTCAGTCACCTGGTGTGCAGTCCAGTTTGGGGGGCACAACTGTGTCTTAGCTCATGCTATGAACCCCAGAATCATATGCTCCAAATTAGCATTACTTCAGCCCTTGCCCCAAAGCCCAGGTGGATTTTTGCATGATTTTGGGGAAAGCCAACATTGCTAAGAAACCACCTTTCCCTGCTTTTCTAGTCTTAAAGGGACAATGTACAATTTTATTTGGAAATCTGAAATTATTTTTTTTAAAAGAGTGAGTATTTGCCAGACAGTGAGAAAAAGTGGCAGAGACGGAATCCAGACCTGGTGGCCATTCATAAACTGCCAACACCATCAACTTCTATGAGCCTGGTACCAACCTAGGAAGGGATTAGCTTCCATCTACATCATAGCTGCTTCCATGCTCAGGTCCCAGCTCTCTGCATGACAGTGGTCTGGAAGCACTGACAAAGAGTAATCCTGGAGGAGACTCTACCGGGGACAGAACCCAGCCAAAGAACTAATAGCCAGAGGTCTCTCTCCAGGGAGCTCACACATCTGGACCAAGTCAGAAAGGCACAACCTAGCTGCCAGAAAAGCCAGGCCAGTGTGTTGAGACAATAGTACTGACAGAACGAAGGAGTTGCCTAGTCAACCTGCATAGTCCTGGAGGTAGTAGACCCTCTAAGTGGGTCCTGAGCCAGCCTTCTATGGCTACATCCTTCAGGAAGATCCTTGAGCCCATACCCCACCACTCAAAGGGCTGTTCAAGTCCAGAGGAAATAGAATGTGCAGTCCTGGAGATTACCAGTGGTGATGCACTTCAAGTCAGGAGCCCACAACTCTTACAAATCAGAGAAATGGAGGCCAAAGGCAGAGTGACTTCCAGTGGCCCTCTAACAGAGCTTGGAAGCCAACACTCAGATCAGATCAGCACCATATCCAGCCACTGTGCCTGTACTGCTTGCCATGTTACAATCAATGGGAAAACATTCTTCCCCACACTTTGCCTATATTGTGTTCCCAGCATCCCTGTGAGGATGCTGTAGAAGGGACCATTTCCTTACTTCCTAAGACAGGAATCAGAAGTCCAGCATCACTTTGCTAAGGTCACTTGAGCCACTAGCTTCTCACAGCTAGAAGGGACCTGGGACTACAGGAAGACAGTGCCAGGAAAGAAATCAAGGCTAAAGACAGAGCCCAGGCAGGATGGGGAGTGGGAGGGTCTAGGTGGTCCTCCCAGAAGCTGTCCAGAGGATCCCACAGACTAGCTCTCTTTTATGGAGTGAAATCTGTCTAGCTTGAACAGATCCAGGGTTAAAAAGCGTTTGGGGTATCTTAGCCCTCTCTCTTCATCCCTGTTCACTCCCACATCTGCTACCAAGTACATGTCATAAAGGGTTCCAGTTTTATCAACTGAAACTTGTCAGCATGGTGCTCAATTCTTCCTCCTCCACCAAGACCATCAGAGTAAGAGGTCATATCCAAGTTTCCGCCATGGCCTGGGGTTTTCTGCTGGTAGCTGGGCAGAACCACAGCTGGTGGCTGAGACTCTCTCAGAGCTTCTGGGTCTTTAAATGACCTGGAAAGTCAGAAGAAGGACTGACTGTGTGGGTAGAAGTTCTGTTTTTCTGTATTGGCAGTGGACCTTTCCAGCTTTGGTTTATGTCTCCGACAGCGTTGAGATCGCCCCCTAGAGGTGACTGTTAGCCATTACAAGACAGTGAGGGGTGTCCATATGTCTGTTGAGATTGCAAGTTGGCAAAAAAGGACAAAGGGTGGAGATAACCAAGAGAACAGAGTAAGATAAGGCAGAGAGCCATGAGTTTGGCAGCTGTGCAAATGATCCCTGCTGAGGGATCTAGATTCTGGAATGTTCTAAAACCTAGAAGTGATCAAAGGTTTCCATGTGTGCCTAGAATGTTAGAAGCTGGATGAATGGGAGGGGTCAAGTGGCAGAACCAAGCTGGTGTGGAGGGAGTGCCAGTGGGGTGGGTAAAGGCAGGAGAAAGAGTCACAGAGGAGACAGTGAGGCATTAAACATGGGGTAGCAAGTGGGACAGCTAGGTTGTTCTGTTCCTTCTCTGTCTGTGTGGCCATTCAACCATCTCAAGGAGCTGGAATGTAGGTCCCCTGGACACTTTTTTTTATAAATGAGGGCTTGAAGGAGCCATGAATACACAGAGGATTTGAGCAGGCACCCAAAACCTACCAGCAGGAGTCCCTTGCCTCATCCCTGCCCTGCCATTCAGTATTGATCTAGCCTAAAGAGAATATCCCCCACTTGATCCCAGAACTCCATCGGCATCTGATGAGGATGACAACAGTGGTGAAGGAAGGCCTCAGAGGAGCTGGGGGAGGACTGAGGAGTGCCAAGATCTTAATGTTACCCAGCTGTGCCGGGAAGCTGGCTGGGGACCTGGGCAACCAGAGGCCTGGAGAGATGAATGAGTCAGCAGGATGCAGAAGCCAAAGTGGCCATTTGCCTGTGGCTCCTGCAGCAGGAGCAGGCTCTGCAGGAGCCTGGCTGCCCTATTGCAGGGCAACTGCTGTGGCCAGGTGTGTACCTGGGACGCTCTGTTGTGAGCACCAGTCTTTCTGCCTTCTTTGCCTAAAAGCCCAACTTTGTTTCCCAAGAACTAAGTTCAGGAAAAGCCCTCAAGAAAGTTAGAGAGCCTCAAGGTCACGTGCTCTGAGAATCTAGGGAGACCAGACCTGACTGGTATTGTAAAATAGGCTCCATGGCCCTCCAGGATGGGCTGGGAAGAGGAATGTGACACACAAATGCACTCACACATGCACGCATCAGCCTCATTGAAGTGACCTTCTGGCCCTGGAATGTCTGCATGTCATTCACACTGTGGCCCACATCAGTGCCTTTTTGCCTTCCCTATGTACAGCAGTCAGATGGCACCAGGTTGAGTTGTGGGAAAGAACCCTATCCAGACACCGGCCTCCAGTCAGTCCTGCTCAGCCCAGAAAAGAGCTTGCAGGTGTATACCCCAGGACACCATTTGACCTAGACCTGGCCCTCAAGTCTACAACCTGCTGGGAAGAGTGTGAGTGAATGGGAGCCCAAGATTCCCAGCTGGAAGGCCGATCTTGTTGCAAGAGAAAGAGTTTGCTATACCAGAGGACTGGCGACAAGGCCCATGTCACAGCCTGTTCTCTAGTACCCAGGTGGGAGCAGAGAGATAAACTCCACAACAGGACAGGAGCCCGCTGACCTTTGAGGAAGGGCAGTAACACAGCTCAGGAGTGGGCCAGGAGAGACATGCCACCGAGGCGGCAAGGATCTGATCTAGAAGATGTGTAGTCTAGATTCAGACCCAGATCCCAAGTAGAGATGCTTACGTTCCCCATCCCTTCCTCATCCTTCTCCTGGACCCTCCCCTTCCAATACCCTCACCCACTTCCCTGCATTTAGATGTTCTTGTGGCATCTCTCAGATGTCTGGCACCTCAACCCTCTGGACCAAGGTAGAGCTGATGATCCCACCAGACTGACCACAGTTGTCCTTCAGCACTCCAGACACCAATATGAGAGAGGTGGTCTGGCCAGCAGAAGCAGGTAAGTGAATGGAGACTTGGGGTTGTGGTTTCACTCAGCATTTCTGTGGTCTCCACTCTATTCTTCCCACACTTGATGGCTTGCACCGCTAGACGGTCCTTCTGGACTTGGGCTGGCAATGTTTTATTTCTGTCATGTATAGCTGGAGACACAGTCCAACCCTCAGCAACCAGTCAGGATCCCATCCTCAGTGGCTATAGAACATGGACGGCTTGCCCAGGGCAAGCCCTGACCCCACTTCCAGCACAGCCTGAATCTTTCACATGTCCACTTGCTTTTCAGCCTCTCCCACGTCAAAATGATCAGCTCAGGGGGTAGACCCTAACCAATGAAGAACTGGGAGGTGCTGCCTGTAGTTCCAAAATGGAGTCACTGTGTCAAACTCTGAGAATGTGAAACCAGGGAAGGCCACGAGGGAGCTCCTCCCCCGCCCTCTCTCCATGTGTGCTAAAGAGCAGAACCATCACAGGAGACTGCCAGATCCACACCCCTACAGGAAGGCCTCCATACCTCAGAGAGAACACAGAGGACATCTAGGCTCAGCACAACGGCCTGTCCAACATGGACCGGCACCACCCTTGTTACTGAACCTTGCAGCCAAGGATAATTGTTTCAAGACAACTTATATATACTCCTTCGTTTTACCTTTTAGACCCCTCATCAGGCGGAGAGTGTGACTTAGCAATAAAACACTTGCCTAGCAGGCTCAAGGCTCTGACCTTCTGCCCTCAGCACTACACAATAAACAAAACAAAACACTCCTCTTCCAGTGTCTCCCTGAATATTCCCTGATTCTCCTGTAGTGTGAGTTCTACTGCCTGACAGTCCTGCGCTCTCTCTCTCCTTCCCTCTTTCTCTCCCTCCCATCCCTCTTGTTATTTATGTTTCATGAATCTGGGTTTTGTAGATCCATGCTGGCTCTATCCAGCAGACATGGATTGAGCCAGGCATGAAGGAGCTCAGAAAGTGACAGTGATCACCGAGGGCACAGCAGCACTAAGTTTGGTTCGGTGTAGGTAAGCAGAAAAGAAAGGGGCTGGACTGAGTGATAGTTCAAAAGTTGTAGCAGCTCCCATAGGGTCAGGTGGGTAGATGATATGTAGGGGGCAGACACTGGGTCAGCAGAGGACAAGCAGTGTGTTGACATACAGTTTTAAGAGCCTATTGTATGTCAGACACAGTCCCAACCAGATGACACTGTGTTGACTGTCAGGTTTGGTCCTGCCCCACAAGGACATTCTATAGAGAAGACTGCCAGTGGACCAATAAGCAAGGCAAGTGATCATGCTGCAGATGATGACAGCTCTCAGGGTCACATGAACAGCAGATCCCTCCAGGAGACTAGCTCTCCAGGGACTCAGAACAGTGACCTCAGCAGAGATCCCTTTCTTTTCAGCTGTGGACGTGTGCAAATGATCCTATCACTGCCCCTCCCTCACTCAGAATCAGAAAAGGCAAGGTTCTGCAGCTCAAAGGAGAGAAGACATCCCTGGACAAGGAATGCAGGAAAGAGGTCCTGGACCTGGACCTCAGGGTGGGGCTGATGAATCTGGAACAACCCTGTCTGCCAAGAAAGAAGATTCCAGAATGGAGCTAAGGCAATGGATTTTTGGTTGAATATATAAGCCCTGGAGAGGCAGAGCCTAGCCTCTTAGGCAAGGGACAGACGGAGTGACATTGACAAACAGGTTGAGCTTCTAAGAGCCAAGCTCAGTTCTATGCCCTCCAGGTTCACCTTTCATGAACCTACAATGAATCAGTGGAATCCAAAAGTTTACATTACAATCCCTCCATACATGCTGGCCACCTAGTTGCAGCTGGGATCTAGAGAGCTGGCATGCCCTATCCCAACCCTGTGTCAAGCCTACGTCCTCCGCCACCTAAGTCATGGCAAGGTTTCTCCCAGATCACTGGGATGTGGCTATGAGGTGAGTAACACCAAAAGAGACTGTCACCACCAAATACTCAGAACAGATTTTGATACATCGATCCACAAGGCCAGCAGCTCTCTGCCAACTATATACCTAAGGGATTCGCAGAGGGGGTGGGTGTCTAGAATGACAGTGTGGGCTCAGACAAGGTGACTATATGGGAGTCTCTGACATGTTTCATCATCTGTTCTCAGATCACATGACGGACTCCAAGGCTCAAGCAAATAAGCTGGGGATAAAACAGGGTGGACCTGGCTGGCTCAGCATCAGCCTTGCTGCTGAGTAGAATGCAGGTCTGCTGATATCAAATCTTCCAAGTCTCAAAAGAAGCCAGAGATGCAGATGTTTGTGTGACAGCTCCAACTTTTAAATGTTAGCAATTAGACTTGTTTTTAAGAAAACACCATATGGTTCAAAGCAGGCGTAGCTTTGAGGACTAGCTCATGGGCTGTTTCTCTGGGGGTCTCTCCTGCCCTGACTTTTGTGTAGGTTGGCATGTGTTGGGGGATGGGGAGAGGAAAGAGTTAGAGGAGGGATGTGCCTTCTGGTCAACAGGTTGCAGTCACACTCCTCTGGCATGATCCAGTGCTAGCTGGTGCCGGAGCAGCCCATGGGCCCCCCAGTGGCTCCTGCTGGCCTCCTACTGCCTTCCGGTCTTGTTGGACCCACAAGTAATGACTGCCCCATGTGCCTGGAGCTGAGTGAGTTTAGGTCCCGCCCCTTTGAGGTAGCAATGGGACCCAGGAACCATGGGTCTCCCCACAGCATGCTACAGATGTTGAGGAGAGAGAATAATTTAGAGAGAAGCCCTGGTTCTCCCTCTAAGAGCTATAACAATATTTTTCTGTGCCTCCGTTTCTTCTTCTCCAGCCACAGAAGGCCAACAGGTAGGATAATGTCACCCAGACAAGGGGGCTCAGCAAAAGGACTTTCTTTATCTTTCTAGAGACAGGGTCTCAACATGTCTCAGACTGGCCTTGAATCCACTATGCAACTGGGGATGAGCTGAAGTATCTCAGCTTCCTGGGATTACAGGAATGCCCCCAGTGCTATTTCATGTGCTGGGGATCCCACACAGGGCCTTGTGCATGGGAGGCAAGCAGTCTACCAACTGAGCCAAATCCCCAGCGCCAAACTAGCTTGTTTTGAGCTTCAGTTTAAACCACTATGATTTGCAAAACAAAGGTGTTCTCAGAGAGGAATGGCCAACATCTGCAGGTCTCTGAGCTCAGCTCTGGACTCTGCCCTCCTGAACTGGACCTATGTCTTCTGTGGAGAGACTCGTCATGCTGACAGGCAGCCGCAAGGTAGACAAGGCAAGAGGTAGCTTTTCTGAGGCCCACATTCAAATCCCAGTGCGGTTAATTTGAGTGATCATAGGCAGACTCCATTCAGGATGTCTCTTTCTGTGTAAAAGACATTTACCTTGGAGCCTCCCCTGTTTCTACCAATTTATGGGTGCCAAGGGTCGATGGTGAGTCCTGCCTCTGCTGTCCAAACCAAAGTTCTTCTGCACATGCTCTGCGACCCCTTTATCTTAATTAAGCATAAAAATTAGGAAATTCCAAGCTAAGCTTTCCTGAATTGTGTGGGTAGAAGAAATGTTTGAATCTGCTTTCTTGGCTGTGTCTTTGCAAGGCAAGCGCTTCCAAATGTTTGGCCCAGTCCCTTGGCCTCAGCCTCCCCCTCGTTGCCTGTCCTCAGGAGGAAGGCTCCAGAGATAAGGGGGGAGCAGATCTGAGCCAATCAGAAGACTGTACCCTGACCGTGGATGACCCCTGGCTGGGTCTTCCCAACACCTGGATGACTGACTGCTCTGGACTTCCCCTGTGCCAGATGTGCTTGGCAACCACCCTCTGTCAATCAGGGGCTCAGGTCTGGAAAAGTAGAGAGCTGCAAACAAAGGCAGGGGTGAGAAGGTGATGCCTGGTTAGAAAACATTGAAATTTAGCTTGGTTGCCTTCCAGCCCAAAGAACAGGCTGTTCAAGAGTTTGCAGGACTGGCGGGGATAAGGAGAGGAGGAGGCTCGGCCGCCATCTTGTAAGATGAGTAAAGCCCTTCATCTCTTACCTCACCAGGCCCGCTCATCTGGAGGAACAGCACAGGGGAGACAGAGAAGGGTCAGATCTAGGCTGCAGGTTTGTGCGTAAATTACTCCTGTGTCGCTGCAATCAAAACACCTAACAGAAACAATGTAAGGGAAGAAATGATCCTTCCGGTTCCTGATTTCAGAGTTCCTGCCCACCATTGTCAGGCAAGGTGGAGTTCTGGCAATGGGATCATGTGATAGGAGTCTTTACTTCCACCAGCTAGAACCCAACCCCTAAAAACCTGACAACCTCCCAGTGTAACACCACTTGATGGGAAACAAGCAATCAAGACATAAGGTGGGCCTGGCGGTGGTGGCGCACACCTTTAATCCCAGCACTTGGGAGGCAGAGGCAGGTGGATTTCTGAGTTCGAGGCCAGCCTGGTCTACAGAGTGAGTTCCAGGACAGCTCAGGCCACACAGAGAAACCCTGTCTCAAAAAAAAAAAAAAGAAAAAAAGAAAAAGAAAAAGACATAAGGTGGTAGACACATTTCAAAGTCAAACTTTGCTCCTTAGAACCAGGCTTCCTACTTACCAGTTGAGCAGATGAGGCCCATTACTTTAATCCAATTCTGTTGCTGTAACAGAATACCTGAAACTTTGTTTATTTATAAGAAATAAAGGTTTGTTTGGCTCACATTTGGGAGACTGTCAAGTCCAAGATCACAGGGGCTTCTTCTGCTGAGAGCTGTATTGTGTTATGTTGTATTGTATTGCATTACAATGTATCAAAATGTATTGAATGTATTGCTTGAATCCATGGCAGAGAGTGGTACCTCATCGTATAACAACCCATTCTCATGATGGCTGGTTGAGTCCCATGAGGACCAGAAACTCTGGCCAGGAGGCTTCTGAGGGCTCCACCCACCTCCTATCTCTGCTGCATTGAGGCCACATTCTGCACAGGTTCTATGGAAATGCATCTTGGTGACATAAAATAGAGCTTCAGGGATTACCCACAGCCTCTAGAAGTCCATAGAGAAGAAAACCATGCATAAGCGAGGCATCCCTGTCTCTGCCTTCCCATCCAGTTCCCTCACAATGAATTGCTACTGACTAGCCATTCTAGTGTAGCACCTGCCTATAATCAAGGATGCTATAGGAAACAGCCCAGTGTAGTCTCTTGGTGGCATTGTGAGGACACTGTTCTCTGCTTCCCAACATCACACTTCAAAGGACAAGTAGGAGAAAGAGTAATGTCACCATCATCCCCATAACAGGCTCAGTCCACTGGCTCAGTTTCCATAGCAGACTCTTGGAGACATGTTCTTGATGAACAGACGCGGAGCCCCAGCTCTTCAGAACGTCCTCACCTCCCTGCCCACCCTTCAAAGGCCAGCATTACCCCATCTGCCTTCAATTGTTTTCCCCTGGATTTCCTGACGTTTGACTTGTCCCCACCCCCACCCCCCAGCTTGCTTTTATCCCAATTGGAATTTGAATATTAGTAAATTGAGTTAAATTTTCTGAAGGCAGAGTTGGGGTAAACACGGGACTATAGAGGCATCAGTATTGGGTGTATCACTCAGTAAGGCGCAAATAAGCGTGACTCCCTGTCTGCCTTGGTCTCAGCTGGTATTCAACGTTCCATGGACTGGTAAGTATTTAGTTCTAGGTGTTCTGGAGAATGGAGGACTGAGATCAAGGTACCAGTATGGTCGGGTACTGGAGAAATCCCTGTTCTGAGCAGTAGAAGTCTGATTTCTAGTTTCACAGTCACTTGGTGGAAAGAGTTGGTGGCTCTCTGGCCTCTCCTGAGAAAGGTACTCATCTCCTCCATGAGGGCTGCTCCCGTCAACCTAGTTATCATCCGAAGGCACTGCCCCAACATCCTCACTAGAGTTATAGATGATGTTGTTACCCCCAAAGGTACTGCCCCAACACCCTCACTCAGGAATGATAGCAGATGGTAGATGCCTCACTTTTCTTGTTGCTATAACAAAATACCTGACTGAAACACTCAAGGATGCTCAGGGGACAGTCCATGATGATGGGAAGGGCATGGTGGAGAGACTGTGGGGTGACTGCTCACATTACACTCACAGTTAGGAGCTCATATCACTGACTTTTTTTAGTCTGCTTAGAACCTGTTTGTAGGAAGCGGTTCTCCCCGACATCAGGATGGAGGCTTGGCATGTAGCCAGCTAGCTTGAGTAGGCACTGTGGCTGTGGCTCATTGTAGAGAGAAGGTTCGTGCTTCCAGGTGTGGCTACCCAATTTAGCCCACCTCACATCACAGGAGCAGCCAATTAACAGTGACAGCGTGGCAGCTGCTGATGGGATTAAGGCAATGTATATAAGGGACTGCTGGGAATGAGAGGCGGATTGGAAGGAGGATCGGAGGATTGATGGAACCAGGATTGGAAGGAGAGGTAGAAGCAAGCGTGCTGTAACAAGGAACCTGAATAAAGCTGCTTTAAGAAGAACATGGTTGTAGCTTGCCTTTTATTCCACGGGACAGAGCAGAGGGCAAGCTACAAATGATGGCCCGGTACATGGAAGCTACAAGTCGTACGGGGAAGCTACAAGTCATACGGGGAACCTCCGGATCATGTTCAGAACTTCTTGCGGCTTCAGAGCAGTCAACTCGGGGCAGTTGACTGGGTAAGTTTTTCGGTAAGCAATAAAGTGCTCGTAAAGAGACAAAAGGTTTCCTGAATAAACTGTGTTGAGAAGAAGTTCCCGTGGTACAGGGAGCTTCAGAACTCTTCACGTCAGGGGCAGCTAGCTGATAAAATTCTCGGTAAAGAGATGATAAAATTCTCGGTAAAGAGACAATAAAGTTCTCGGTAAAGAGATAATAAAGTGCTCGGTAAAGAGACAAAAAAGTGGAAAGAAGATGGGTGTGATTTTTAGTTTTGCGGTTATATTTTTCCTCGGGGAAAGAAGTACTGGTTACTGGTTCAAGGATATTCTGTTTAGGGAAAAGGAGTTTACAGTTCGAGAGAACCTGATGGGTCTGGCAATTGGAACTCATAATGCCAACATCCAGCAGGCTCGAAAAGTGCCAGGAGTGACTGCCATTGAGTTGGGCGAAGAAACCTGCACTTTCAGAATCTATGGGGAGACGCCAGAGGCATGCAGACAGGCTCGAAGCTACCTTAAATTTTCTGAGGACTCTGTACAAGTGCCCAGGAACTTGGTTGGCAAAGTGATTGGAAAGAATGGGAAAGTGATTCAGGAGATTGTGGATAGGTCTGGTGTGGTAAGGGTTCATGTGGAAGGTGATAACGACAAGAAGAACCCCAGGGAGGAGGGAATGGTTCCCTTCATATTAGTTGGCATCTGAGAGAAAGACCCTCCACAGCTTCTGAGACAGAGTCAGAAAAGAGAGAGGAGTCTAGTCGAGCAGGACCTGGTGACAGAGATCCCCCAAGCCGTGGAGAAGAAAGCAGGAGGCGGCTGATTGGGGCCAGGGAAGGGGACCCCTACCTGTTCCCTGGCCTACCTCAAGATACAACTCATCATCTATTAGCTCAGGGCTAAAGGATCCAGACAGTAATCCTTACAGCCTATTAGAAGATTATGTCTGTATGTTTTCAAAAGAAATGATTAAGGTAGTAGTTATATCTTCCAGAATTATATGGATCAGACATGACAGAGGTAGGCCTCCGGAAGACTAGATTTCAGAATTCAAACAAATTATCTTGATTCTAAAATCTGTTAAGGTTTTTGAAGGAGGTGGATGTAGTGGCCCCTGGTTTGCTGTATCAGGCTACCTTACAAAAAGCAGCTGGGATAAAATCTGCAGCTGAGCGATATACAATAGTTTTCCAGTAAATAAAGGACAGTGTTATGAAAGGATATTCTTAAAGTCACAGTGTTGGTATGAGAGGCTCTGTTTGTGTTTTTTCCACAGGATCGGCAGCAGCCTTTGTGGATTCCAGAGAGACTCACGCATCCCGCACAGAATAGACAACGGAACATCTGTCCAGCCATGAAGCCATCAATGATGATGATGCTCCTGTCCCATTGCTGAGGGAGATCAAATAAAAGAGTGGGCAGGGATAGGGGCTTTAGTGAATTGCCTTGTTTTATCAGTTTGCCTAACACTGTGGTGTATCCTAAAGATGCGTTCCCAACAGCGCAGGGCCAAGCCATGGTAGTTCAAGGATTTGCCGCTCTCAAAGGAGGTCAATCTCCGCAGATCTGGCTGAGCTACTTGAAAACCACTGAAAATGTAAAATGCAGCAGAGTGATGGACGTACACTGCAGAGGACATTGTCTGTCCTCGGGCACATGTCTGACTGCACACAGGTCAGCCCTAGATCCTGTCCCTGGAAAACGGCTAAGGGTTGGGTCGCCCAAGATAACCATACTGTAGCAATGACAGATGGTGAGATGGGGTTGACAATCTCCCAAATTTACAGGGGTCAGACCTCTGTGTCCTCCTGCTTTGCATAATACAATAAAAAGGGGGAGCTGTAGGAAGCGGTTCTCCCCGTCGTCAGGATGGAGGCTTGGCATGTAGCCAGCTAGCTTGAGTAGGCGCTGTGGCTGATTGTAGAGAGAAGGTTCGTGCTTCCAGGTGTGGCTACTCGATTAGCCCACCTCGCATCACAGGAGTAGCCAATTAACAGTGACAGCGTGGCAGCTGCTAATGTGTTTAAGGCAATGTATATAAGGGACTGCGAGGGGGGGGAGGGCGCGGTAGCCGGGAGGATTGAAGGAGAAGGAGGGCATTCAAGGGGCTGAAGGAAGAAGAAGGTAGAAGCAAGCGTGCTGTAACAAGGAACCTGAATAAACCGCCTTAAGAACACGGTTGTCGCTGCCTTTTATTCCGCGGGACGGAGTAGAGGGCAAGCTACACCTGTTCTGTGAAATGGTACCACCATATTTAGATTGGCTCTTCTCACCCCAGTTACTCAGTCTAGAAAATCCCTCACAGACATACTCAGAGATATATCTCCCAGGTGATTCTAGATCCCTTCAAATTGACAGTGTTTGCCACCCTATATAAAGATAAGGGGACACTTACACAAAGTGCCACTGCTGTCCCCTTCTCCTGGGAATATAAAGAACCGCATACCAGTAGATGCTATCCCACACTGTTGACCTCCACAGACCCAGGGTGAGATTGGTATAGGTAAGTGCGCTCCTGTCCACTGAGTCTTCCTTCTCTGCTTTCATCCTCATCCCGGGACATCCCAGAGATGGGGTGTTCATGATGACACTGCATTTCTTATTGCCTCACTTCTCCTAGCTGACCTTCTCTCCATTATGAAGTGTCCACGAGCCCCTCATAGACTAAGTGGCAGTTTCTAGAAGCTATAAGAATGTGCAATGCTTGATAGAGGCTGAGAATCCACTGCCAGGAGGTCAGAGGAGACCATGCCTTACTGAGAGAGACATCTCCCATCTGAACCTGTCATATATCCAAAGAGTCCACAGGGAGACAGAAAGTAGGGGAATTGAGAATGTAATGGTACCAAGTACAATCCACTTCTTCAGTAAAAATCTACTGAGTCCTTACTATGGTTGGACCCAACTGATGGCAGCTATGACCAAGACAGCCCAGTACCTGCCCTGAGGAAACTTAGATTCTAAGAGAGGAACCATAACCAAAACAGAGTTACAAGACATGGCCCAGAGAGTTATTTCCACTGTGGAGGATTCTGCAACCAGGGTTTCCACTCTGGCTCATGGCCAGCACAGTAGCACCTGTATTTCTCTATCCTCTGTAGAGAGGAAAATACTGTCACTTGTGTGTTTGGAGAATGGATATGTCATATAATTTTGAGTGTACAGAATGAAGCAGCCATGAGACAGCTTCTTGGACACACAGCTTTCTCTACTCCATACTGAGAACTTAGAAAACCTGCCTACTGTGTGCAGAGTATGTCATGGCACTTGGCACTGGCAGACATCTGTCAGCTGGTAACAGAACCAAATGTTTCCCAGAGTCAAAACACCCAGCCTACCCTTCAAGTACAGGGCAAAATAAACTCCTAGAAGCCTATCCTTTTATATTCCACAAAGGATCCTACCTTGGGTTCTAATCTCGGGCAGTCCTTCGATAATACTGGATATTATCCTATGAGTGGAAATCTAGAATGGATCCTATCAGCCAGATGACAGGGACCATATCTCCTGTAGTACACAGCTGCCAGGAATGTCGCATCTCCGTGGAGACAACAGATGAGTGGAAGGGGCATTTACCTCTGATGCTGAGGAAGTAGGATGTGTTGGAGGTACTCCCTTGGTCTCCCCATTTATATGATAAAAGCATAATTGCCAATGGGCTGCATTTGGAGGCAGAGACTTGGAAGAAAACTCATGAAATCATGAGGATGGGGAGTATATGGGGTCAGTGTACGAAAAGTGGCATCTTAGTGACAGAAAGATCCTTCACCAACATCCAAATTGGCTTCCATGTTGATCTGAGACTTCAAACTCCCATCACCATACAAACATAGATTCCTCCTGTCTGAGCTCCCCAGTCTATAGTAGTTTAGTAACAAAGAAGTAACTAGGAGAATGAAAAGTAGCAACTACAGAACTGCAGAATCTATGGGGCTGAGTGGCTGCTGGTGAACACTTTTGATGCAGGAAGGGAGAGAGCCAGACTTGAAAGGAGTCACCAACTAAAGCCAGGTATTGAGAATCAGAGGGTCCTTTGGTGGGTCTAGCACCTCCCACTGCCTCAGGAATAGGTCAGCCATGCTCCAGTGCATTTTCGCTCATAGAGGAAGACATTGGCAACACAAATTAGAGTTTGGGGGGAAGGAGGAAAGAGACAAAGCACTGATATCTTCCGCATGCCCCTTCCTTCCTTTCTACCTCATACACCACTGACCCCAGCTCTGGCTTCAGAACCCAAAATTGCACAGGTTCTGCCCAGCTGCAACAGCAGGGAGAGACAGCACCCCACATGGCATTTGTTCACCAACACTAGGCTCTCAGAATACTGCAGAGGCTCTGTATCTGGGATCCAGGATCAGCAGAGTGCATGTGACCCTTGCCCTCATCCCTACTTCTTGCTGCAATCTGTGCTCCTCACGGCAATGGCCAGTGAAGAAACACAAGACACAGAGGATCCTGATGTTTTTACAAGCAACCCTATAGAGTATAGCAACTTCAAAGGGCAGAAGTTGGTTTCACAGAGCTGAGAGTCTAGGGGTCTGACTACTGAGGCACAGTGAGAAGCATGTGCTTCCAAGTCCCTCTCTGCCATTTCAGAGCCCTGTGTCATTTGTTCCTGTCATTTTGTGTCTCCATCAGAATTCAGCCCCACTGATTGCTACAAAGGGAGGAAATAGTATTTTTTTTTCCAAGATGTCAACTTTAGAGTTCTTTATTTTGTGTCACACAGGTCATCTTTGGGTCCCTACTGGATGACACCACTGGACATTAAAAGCTTGACAGGGAAAAGCTCATGAGGCCTCAGCCCTAGAACTATATGCACTGAGGAAGGATGGGTGCAGGAGAGGTAGCCGGTCTCATGGAAGTGCAAACACAATTGGTCATTCAGTGCCAAACACTGAGCCCTGAAAACAGTGGACACGATTTGGATTATACAGCCTGAGCAGGTTACATTTAGGAATATATATGTGGGGCTAGAGAGATGGCTCAGAGGTTAAGAGGACTGACTGCTCTTCCAGAGGTCCTGAGTTCAATTCCCAGCAACCACATGGTGGCTCACAACCATCTGTAATGCACTTTTCTGGTGTGTGTCTGAAGACAGCCGCAATGTACTCATATAAAAAAAAATCTTTAAAAAGGAATATATATGCATATACATATACACATATGTATGCAATAACAGCAAGTGAAAGATGAGTCCATGAATCTGAAGGAAAGCAGGAGGGTTATACAGAAAGGTTTAGAGGAAGAAAGAGGAAGGAAGAAATGTAATTGTACACACATAAAATAAATGAATCCACAAAAAAATAAGTAGTGGTTTTATTTGCTGGATAATGGATAATGGTATTCCTCAGAGTCAGACAGATCCAGCATAGAATTCTAGCAACCTTCAAAGAACTAATTCCAACGCCACTCAAGTTAGTCCACAGAATAGAAAGGGAAGAGCACCTCTAGCTCTTTATACAAACCAATTAAAGCCAGATAGCTACCCATGCAACCCAGATAATGATCAACAAAAAGAGAGAAAGAGGGAGGGGGGAAGAGAATGATCAGCCAATCTCCCTGATGAGGTTAGATACGAAACTTCTCCACAACATACTTGCAAACTTCCCTTGTTAGTTTTACATCAACACGACACTAACTAGAATCACCTGAAAGGAGAGAACCTCAGTCGAGAAAGTGCCTCCATAGGATGAGCTGTAGAGTATTCTTAACTAGTGATTGATGGGGAAGGTCCCAGCCTATGGGATGGTGGGGTTCTCTTAGAAAGCAAACTGAGCAAGTCATGATGAGCAAGCCAGTAAGTAGCACTCCTCTGTGCCTTCTCCATCAGTCCTGCCTTCACGCCCCTGACCTGTCTGAGTTCCTGTCCTGACTCTTTCAGTGATGGACTACAGTGTGGAAGTGGAAGCCAAGTAAAACCCTTCCTCCCCAACTTGTATCTGCTCATGATGTTTCATGCCAGTAATATTAAGCCTAAGATGCAAACTGAATCTTCTGCTTCCTGTCCCTGAAGCCAATACAGGAGGTTCCATCCCTGGGACAGGAAGCAGAAGAATTCTAAAGCTTCCCTTGAGGGCAGTGAATCTGGAAACTCTCTGCAAGGGGCCCTATGGGTTGAAGGCTGAGACTCCCAAGAGCAGGTGTGGATGCCTGCAGGCAGCTGGTTAATCACTGAGGATGGATTCAGTGACTGGGGTAGAGATTGGCTGCACCACGTGAATGTGGGCTGAAGCAAAATTGTTCTAGCAGCAAAGGGGCCTCCTTCTCTGTGCCAATCTTGTTCCTCCCTGACATGACTACAAGAAAGATCTGTGGAAGGGCAAGTTGCCAGCTTGCTCTGAACTCTTCCATGTTTTCACTCTTGTTAGTTTCTGCCCTTTAATAGCCTCTACCACAGATGAGATGTGACTCAATGTTTCTGGCCACTTTTGCCCCTGAAGGCCAATTTACTCTTTAATGTCTTATTACATTTATTTATTTATTTATTTATTTATTTATTTATTTATTTATTCTTTCATTCATTCATTCATTTGTATGTGAATGTGAGGGTGGGGCAGTGAATGTGGAAATCAGAGATCAACTTGCAGGAGTCTTTTCTCTCCTTCTACCATGTGGGTCCCAAGGTTGGAACTCAGGCCATCAGGCTTGGCAGCAAACACCTTTGGGTGCTGTGCCATCTCAACGACCCAAGGAATTTCAAAAGGCAACAAAAATAAGGAATGTGACAGCAGCATCTCACCAGGTTCCACCCTCCTGGCTCTGTCCGCACCTACTGCTGCAGAGTCCACACTACTAGAGGCACCTGCTGTAGTAAACACTCTGCCGGGCAGGTTCGGCATTGACTGTCCAGGCCCAATTGAAATCTTAGCCTTAGTAATTTATGTGACACCAGGAAGGCTTTAAGAGGCGATTTCCAGGTACCTGGAAATGTTCCTACAGAAAACAAAACAAAATTTCTGCTAAGTGTGTGTGGGTGTGTGAGAGAGAGAGAGAGAGAAGAGAGAGAGAGAGAGAGAGGGAAGAAGAGAGGAGGAGGAGGAAAAGGAGGAAGAGGAGGAAGAAGAGGAAGAGGGAGAGAACAATCCACACAGAACCCACTACTGCTCCCAGAGAGACTTCGTAAACTCAGTAACATCATTCTGTTTCCGAGGCAGGAAACTGAGGCCCCAGATGACACCATTTCCCTACCCCACTCAGTAGATAGTGAGGCCACATTCTGACAAAGCCTTTTCAGACTGCAGAAACCACACTGCCTTCCCATGACAAAAGAAAAAAAAATAAGCACATGCTGAGTTTCTGGCCTCGCCTCCCACACCCTTCTCAAGTCACTACTTAATATTCAAATGTGCAAAATTTCCACACTGGGGAATCAAAAGTCCAAAGATTTTTCCCTAGAAGGCCTCTGAGCTTAATTTCTCACAAATGGCCCCAAGGATGGAAAAAGTCTCCCAAATTGAGACTGGCAGGAAAACCGGGGCCCACGTTGTCTGATTTTCTTCTCTCCTTTCTTGGCGCCAGTACGCTCAGCTCACGCCAATGGAAAATTCCCAAGTGCCAAGCCGTTCTCAGATAATCTGCACGAAGGAAAAAAAAAGAAGAAGAAGAAGAAAGAAAGAAAGAACGAAAACTCCTTCAATTCTTTCTATTAAGACAGCTCAAGAATGGCGAAGGGGGCACTCCAGCCAAAAAATGTATCTCCTCCCTCCCTCCTCCTGATCCTGACATCTTTTCATATGAATCAGGAGCTTGCATCTAATCTCAGCTGTGATCACTTGAGCCTGTCGCTGGATCCAGGTCTCGGGAGGACCCCAGTGCCAGAGAGGCTGACCTTGGACAGAGCTGGGCCTGATAATGCTGAGGGAGACAAGGGTCCCCACAGGACACTGAGACAAATCCGTTATGTGGGGCTTGTGCAGATGACTCAGTCGGTAAAGTGCTTGCTGGGTAAGCATGAAGACCTGAGTTCACTCCCTGGCACTGGTGTAAACAGCCAGGCACGACTGTGTATCCTTGTGGTTCCTGTAATCACAGAGTTGGGATGAAGAGACAGAAAGATATCTGGAATTCGCTGGCCTGTCAGCCTAGTTGGCAAACTCCAGGTCCCAGTGAGGGATTCTGTCTCTAAAGCAAGGAGAGATCCTGCAAGGTGGATAGATAGGTATTGCAAGTCTAATGACCTGACTTCAATCTCTGGCACCCATGTAACAGTGGACACACACACACACACACACACACACACACACGGAAGTGGGGGGGGAGAGGAAGATGGAGATTAAGTAATGTTCTATTCATAGAACAAAAAACCAAGGCCCTCTCTTGCTGTCTCATATCAACAACAGCAATACTGCATCCAGCCAGCCAGGTTTTATTAAGTCCTATGGGTCAGGCCTTATGTAAAACTGAGCATGCCCATGAAAGGAACCTGCCAGGAGGCAGCCCTCACCTTGACAACGAAGACAAGCACTTAAAAATAGCAGTGACCCAGAATAGCCAGGTGATGGAATGGGGCATACTGATGACTCTCTGCTGTCACTGATATCATAAGGTGTGTCATTTTTAATCTACACTTGCACCAGGATGTTTTCTTGTGTTATATTGGTGTTGCTCCACATCAGGGAGAATGAAACTAAAATTCAGCGAAGCTCAGAAGTTGCAGTCACAGCAACCAGATGTGCCGTGTACCCCTATCTCAAGAGCATTCAGTGGCTGAGGTCATTTTGTTGGCACAACAGGAGCCCCCTCTGCTCTAAGACTGGAGGCAGACAGATAAACTTAAACTTTGTCCCACCACCCACATGCTCAGGGTCCTTGCTGGTTCTGTTGTGTAATAAACACTATGACTGAAATTGACTTGAAGAAAACAAGGTTTATTTCACCTTACCCCTCCATATCACAGTCTATCAATGAGGAAGCCAAGGCAGGAACCTGGAGTCAGGAACTGAAGCAGAGGCCATGGAGGAACATTGCTTATTGGCTTGTTTCTCCTGGTTTGCTCGACCTGATGTCTTATATACCCAGGACCACCTGCCCAGGGATGGAAATACGCACAATGGGCTGACCACCCCATATAATCAAGTGGATAACTAATCAAGAAACTGCCTCTCAGACATGCCAACAGGCCATTTAGTGGAGAAAATTCCTCAACTGAGGTTGTTGTCTATTCCCAGATGACTCTAGTTTAGTCAAGTTGCCAAAACACTAACCAGCACGTGGGCTCCGTTAGAGCTCTCACAAGGCTCAAGAGATCACAGGAAGCCGGGCGTTGGTGGCCCACGCCTTTAATCCCAGCACTTGGGAGGCAGAGGCAGGCGGATTTCTGAGTTCCAGGCCAGCCTGGTCTACAGAGTGAGTTCCAGGACAGCTCGGGCCACACAGAGAAACCCTGTCTTGAAAAACCAAAAAAAAAAAGAGAGAGAGAGAGAGAGAGATCACAGGACAAGACATCCAGGGTGACCTCTGACCCCACATTTGACTGAGTGGCCCCTAGTTGAGGTTTGGATCAGCATAATCTGTTTTTTCCCTTTGCCTTCTCCTTGTCCCTTCAATCCTCACCGGAAAAAAAAAAATCATCCGTTCATTCATTCATTCATTTGTGTGCTTGCATTTGTTCATTCTTT
This sequence comes from Mastomys natalensis, assembly GCA_021653895.1. Lineage (NCBI taxonomy): Eukaryota > Metazoa > Chordata > Mammalia > Rodentia > Muridae > Mastomys > Mastomys natalensis. The sequence goes on along the minus strand of JAJTUV010001650.1, from coordinate 119,610 downwards.
TCTTCATTCTTTCATCCCTTTTCTTTTCTTTCCTAGTACATAGCCCAGGCTGACCTTAAACGAGCACCTCCTACCTCTCTCTGCCTCCCAAATGACGGGATTACAGGTATATCTCGCCACTTTAAACAATGAACACTTTACCTCTCCTGCCCAACTTAGACATCAGGCATAGAAAAAAAAAATTTTTTTTCTTTTGTTTTACTGAAGTTGGCCTGTTTTCTTCAGTAGCATTCTTTACTAGTGGCACTGGGAGGCTAGGACTTTGGGATTTAGCTACACGGCCTTGCCAAGGGATATATTCTATCTCAAGGTAAGGGCTGCATACTCAAAAAACTGTGAGCAGCAGTTTAGATGTAGAGATCCCGCCTTCAGCTTGAATTTGGAGGTTCCCTTCATTATAATTTTGGTTGCCCGGTTGCATGCGTGTGGATTCCTGTTTTATTGGCTACTCAAGCAACCTGTCGATCCACCAGCCCTCCGTGCACCCAGGAAGCTCCTGCTATTTGGGCGCATGTGTCTCTCCATGTGAAAAAGGAAAGTGATACTGAGAAACAGACTCAGTGATGGGGGAAAAGACAACAAGCAACAGAGAAAGCTTCATATTGCAGGGTCTCTAAGGAATAAGATACTCTCCCTGGGGAAGAGTCATAGTGCTCCACTTGGGTGGGATTTGGGGGTGGGGGAGGCGGAACTTTTTTTTTTTCTTAAGGTCTTAATTTTATTTTTTTCTTTATGTAGAAAAACTAGCATGGTGAGTCTCACTGGGTAGAAAGTCTTAAGTAATCCATTCAAGGTCACTTACTCCAACTTAATGAAGCCTATATCCTTTGCTTACTGACAGAAACACTGACAGCACATTCAGCTTGCATTTCCCGATCAGAACGTGGTGGTTAGAGCAAGAACCCTGGTGAATTTCTGTCAGAGACTTCAGTAGAGCTGCTGGTAGCCCATCCTGCCTTCCTTTCAGACTGCCAAGGAGGAAAAAGGACTGAGCTAGCGCACACATGCGCTCTTCCTAAGGCAGACTGACTAAAGGAAGAAAAGCAGAAGCATTAAGGATGAAAAACAACACCAAAATCATTTAAAGATAAAGATCTAGGAGCCAGCGAGATGGCCCAGCAGGCAAGGGTGTTTGCTGCCAAATCTGACTTCCTGTATTCAGTCCCCAGGCCACATCTCAAGTGGTGGAAGGAGAGAACCAACCAACTCCTACAAATCGTCTTTGACCTCCACACTCCCGCTGCAAGAATGTGCATACTCACTAAACAAACAAACAAACAAACAAACAAATGCATACACATCAGTTCCAAAAGAAATACAGGACTGTTGAGGTTTGCTCTGATGCTATGTATTGTAAAGCTAAGTGCGGGCCCCCAAGACCAGGGTAGGAGAGAGTCCTCTCATAGACTTAAGTGACACTATGTGACCTTGCCCCCAAGTTATTTCTGATTGGTAAATAGAGATGCCTACAGCCTATAGCTGGGCAGAATTAAGATAGGCAGGGCTTAGTGTTCCTGGGCTTGGGGTTGGAGAAGACAAGAAGAAGGAAGAGAGAGAGAGTGAAGAAACAAGAAAGAAGCCTTGGGTTAGGAGTCAAGAAAGCATGCCCCTGAGGGCTGGCCAACCGGAGTTAAGAGCAGCCCAGATGAAACATAGTAAGTAATAACTCGGGATTATTGATAGGATATAGATTCTAATAGCATAGAAGGTAGATATCTGTCTAGTTCTAGTGATGATTAAGATGATTAGTGGTTCTTCCAGTTGCCTCTGGCTCTACTCTTCCTCATGTCTACGATAAAATCCTTCTCCTCAACCATATCTTCAAGTGGTTATACCCTCATTCCATTCACCTGGTGCTAAAACCCAGGAGAGACATATATGGGCCCAGTTCCAAGGGGCTCAGTCTCTCCAAAGTGAGCCAAGCTGCTGGTGTAACTGTCCTAAGGCAGGTAGGGATCATTTGTTTCTGATGGCTCTGTCACCCACCATATTTGACTCCAGATTCTAGACTATGCCTCTTCAGCAGCTTCTTCCCACCACCTGCTCTAACCATTTGTCTCTCCTCACCTTCTAGACCCCAGCACCACTATGGGGCAGCTCACAACCGTCTTGTAACTCCAGCTCCTGGGAATCCCTACACACGAAATGGTTATATCTGAAGAAAACCTGGGAGTGGGAAGGGCAAGGGTAGGGTTGATGTTTTCCTTTGTAAGTCTTTCAAAACCACTTGACCTTTAAACTATGTATAGTGTCTTTTAACAAAATCAAATTTATTTGTCAAATGTTTAAAGACTAGGGGAAACAATGCGAGTGTAGTTTATATTCTCATGGGTCACTCTTTATCATACAGTGAAAATGTGCTGATGTGTACTTTATATTAAAATAAAAATGTATTTTAGTGGCAAAAGAATTGCCCATCTTGAACCCAGGATTCTGTTCACCTGTGGGGTCAGGGCTGGCATTTGGGGAGAGTAAGGGGAATAGGGGAACATTTGGAGAGAGAGTAGAGCTAGAACCAACAGGAAGGGGGAGGGGAGCCCCCACTGGGAAAAGGCTTGGAATAGTTGGCTGAAAAAGAGAAACCCACACAGAGGCCTTGGTTTGAAGCTTTGGAAAACATTTGTTTTTGTTCTTTGTTTTAAGAAAAAAAAAAAAAAAAAAAAAAAAGATGATGAATGGAATTATTTGAAATGAGATTTTAACAAGGGAAAAAAAAAAAACCCTCAGAACATTTCATTAGCATTCTCTTATAGTCAGCCAGTAACAGAAAGTGCAAGGCTGCTTGTCAAAGTTCCTGTCACTGACGGTCTACGGTCCCCAGTAACAGCCAGCAGGAAATGGGTAGTTCGTTGTTTGTTTTGTATTCCCAACAATCTCCTTTAGGTGTTTTACTGAATTCTTATTTTTCTACCACTTACTGAAATTTGAAGGCCCTTGCAGCAAGCTTCAGCAGAAGCAAGTTGAAGGGATGTATGCTTTTCACTCGCACAAACTAAATCTTAATTCCAGACTTGGTTCTTGAGCAATGGGTTCAACATTTCTGGAATTCAGCATTCCCTGAGGGACAGGAAAAAGACACCCACGCCACTGGGCTGTCACTGTGGCTTAAGTGGAGGAACAGGCACAAGGACCCCAGCAGATGCTCTGCACAGGGAAATGGCTCCTCCCTTCCTCCCCACGTTCTCTCTGTAACTGCCTATGGACTGGGTTGCCTGGTCTGGCCTGCACTGGAGTACATACAATGCCCCCCACCCCCCCCACAACCCCTCCTGGGTTCCAGTCTCAACGAGCCTGGTAGAAACTAAGAGCCCTAGATTTTCATGCCGGGGCCAAGGTTCCTAGTGAGACAGGGCCTGACTTCCTACAATGTCTTCAGGGTCAGCTCGTGTAAGTAGTGGAAAACATAGATAAAAGCCAGGTCTGCCATGACAGCAGACTCAGGGAGAGTCCCCAGCACAACTAGAATCATGTCATAGTCAGCTCATTTGAGCCCCTATGGCAATCCTGTTGGGGCAGAAGTCCTTCCAGTTCCTACTGCCTAGATGAAGACTGGTAGCTCAGAGACATTCGAACACAGTCCCATGTGCAAAAACCAGCTGTGAGTGACCAGGTCCAGAAAGCCAGCTTCACTTCAAAAGCTTGACCTACACTTGGCCAATTCCTAGGGTCATGCTTCCACATATGCCACAAAATATAAAACACTTTAAGGAAAAACTAGTGCTCTTCCAGATTTAAAAAAAAAAAAAAAAAGAATGTAATTACTGATAGCATAGGATGTCAAGGGGCCTCTGGTATCATAGAATGGGAGGTATGTGGGAGAGCTCTGATGTCAGAGAGTCAGATAGGGGTGAGTATGGAAGGGCTCTGATGTCAGTGTAGGGATGGGGGCGGGCTCTGATATCAGAGAGTGTGGGGATGGGTGTTAGCATTCTGTCTAAAGTTCACCCCACAGTTACCTGGCAACAACCAGGTAAGCCTGGCCCACTATAAAAGGAGCTGCTTGCCCCCTCCTCCCTCTCTTGTTCCTCGCATCTTGCTTCTCCCTGTCACCTCTACTTCTCCTCTCTCTCTCTCTCTCTCTCTCTCTCTCTCTCTCTCTCTCTCTCTGCCTCTCTCTGCCTCTACTGCCCTCTTAACTCCCTTCCCCATGCCCTGAATAAACTCTATACTACACCAATGTGTGGCTGGTCCCTCAGGGGGAAGGGATGACTCGGCATGGGCTTGCTGAGACATCCCCTTCCCCCATACCTCACCACACACACCACAGAACATATTCTATATCTCTTTATCTTTTTATAAACACATCAATGGGGGAGGGCTCTGATATCAGTGTGGGAATGGGGGAGGGCTCCACTGGTTCCTTAATTCTTGGTTCAATGGGAGACTTAAATTAGAAAGTAAACTTCTTGGCTTAATGAGGTCACAGGAGCAATACCTCCCACTGACCTCCTTTACTGGAAGCCCTGTCCCCTCCCTTGTCTACTGCTGTCCTGTTCACAGTCCACTGTGGATGAGAGAAATGGGATATGAATGCACCAGGCTGAACTCCATTGAAATAAGGGTCAACTTCTTCCATATTCCTCAAAATCCAGGACCCAGGATCTGCCAAGGCCACCTCCATCTCAGCACCCAGCTTCTTGCCTCCTGGGCCTCCTTAGAGAGGGGGAGCAGGAGGTGGCTCCCCCAGTTGTGCTCACATACAATAGGGTACTTCACCCTCCTGTCACTCACAGCACCTATGGGAGCTATGACTGCTCATGGGTGGATAACATCTAAGTAACAGATGCTGCAGTCCTAGTGTATGTCAGGCATGGTCCTGGGCACACAGACAAAGCCTCTGGTCTCTGGGAGCTGAGAGCTAGAGACAATGGCTCAAGCCTCCTTTACTTCCCTTTGGTGACGGCATGATGTGGCCCAAAGGTCAGCATTCCAGGTAGAAGCAGCAATTGCAAAGTCTGTGAGGCAGGCTGTGTGTGCTGTGCCTGAGAGGTGGCCAGAGACCAGAGAAGAACTCGGTAAAAGTGGTTGGAAATCACAGAGTCACAGGAGTTGAATCTCATAGGGTTTGTATGTGACCACGTATATACATGTACATATGTGTATGTACACCTATGTGGAGGCCAGAGGTTGACTTTGGGTGTTTTCCTCTATCACTTTCCACCTGATAATTTATAAGAACTTGAAACTCACTGGCTTGGGTAGACCAGTTGGCCAGCGAGGCCCAGGGATTCCCCATCTCTTTCTCTGCCTCACAAACACCAGGATCACTGGTGTACACTGCTGTACCCTGCTTCTCATATTACTGCTGGGAACTGAATGAGTTCCGATACTTTTTAATTTTTATTTTTTTTCTTACTCATATGGGTGTCTGCCTGCATATATACCTGCACACCATGTGTGTGCGGTACCCACAAAGGCCATAAGGAGGCTTTGGTTCCCCACCCCCCTGCTCCAGAACTGGAGTTATAAAAGATTATAAATCTCCAGGTGGATTCTGAGAACTGAACTCAGATCCTCAGGGAAAGCAGCCAGTGTTCTTAACGCCTGTGTCATCTCGCCAGCCCTTCTCATACTTTTGTGACACATACACTATACCAAATGAACCATCTCCCCATCTTCTCCCATAGAGGCCTGTGGGCTAGGGAAAGGGCTACAGTTTACTGTAAACAAAACAGTTTACACTGTGGGTAAAGTGATCTGACTTAAATAATTACGCAATACCTTCCCACAGCACTTGTAGAAGCAGATAAAAGAGTGACCAACCACTAAGGTAGAGCCTTCGAAGTCACTATGCTGGGAGGAGGAATTTAACAAAAGAAAAGACTTTGGGAGGTGTAGTCTGTGAATTTGGATCAAAAACCAGAGATGCCATTTAGCAAGACAAAACACACACAGCCATACCAGAGCTGAAGGATGTCTACAGCCTCGGGTTCTATGAATATCCTGTCAAGACATTTCCTTTATATCCTCCAGCGACCCCATGTTCTCTCCACAGCTATTATCACATCTTCTGTGATTTGAATGTGAAATGTCCCCCATCAGCTCATGTGTTTGAACACTTGGTTCCCAGTTGGTGGCGCTGTTTGGGAACTTAATGGACCTTTTAGGAGGTGAAGCCTCTTGGAGGAAGGACATCACTGGGAGCAGGTTTTGAGGTTTTATATAGCCCAGTGTCTGCTCTCTACTTCCTGTCTACTCTCTACTTCTGGACTGTGATCACAATGCTTCTCTATCCAGCTACCATGCCTTCCCTTCTTACAGTGTAAGCCAAAATAAACCCTTCCTTCCTTAAGTAGCTTCTTGTCAAGGGTTTGGTCATAAGAACACCAACACAGCCCCTTCCAGTACTGTAGGCTGGCCAGGCTTGGTGGCTTACCTTTCACTGTCCTTGGTGCTAGCCACCTTCGTGGACTGCCAGGGGAAAATGTTCATTTTGTATAATAAATGTTAGTGAACTAAACCTGTGTCCTTGGAAGCCACCCAACCTTAATTCCTTCAATCTGAGGAATTGGATCCATCACATTTAAAACAAAATAAGAGGACAAGCAAGTGATCCCAACACTTGGAAGGTATGGGCAAGAGAATCAGGAGTACAAGGCAGCCTGGGTTACACGAAAGACCCTTTCTCAGAGAAACCAAAGATATAAATGTAATATAAAATGAGAGAAAAGGAAGAGGACGGAGAGAAGGATGTGGAGAGTCCACGCAGGGCACTCTGGTCCTTCTCTGGCTCCTCAGACTGCTACAAGGAGATCCAGGGATCTGGCCCCTGCCAGAAATGGGGCCACAACAAACTGTCCCAGGAACTCACCAGTGGACCTCCCCACAAGCTTCACTTACTGAGAAGCTGACACAGCAGATTGGACTAGGCCCAGCTCTTGTCCCAGCCAAAGGAGCCCGACTTACCCCTGAGGAGATTAGAAGACATGTCATCTGAAGGTCTGGCTCCTGGGGTGCTGGTAAGAATGGGGAGCAGAAGGGTCCTGGGAAGAGCAACCATGGCTGTCCCTCTTTCCTCAGTGTGCAGACACATATACTACCCACTGAGCCCAGGAAAAGCTGAAAGTCTGAGTGATAATCCTGGCTCCCCAGGTCACTGTTTGGTGTGCTTGGGAGTGTTACCTGACTGATGCAGGATTTTCCTCTAGAAGCACACTATTGATAACATCCTTTGACACCTATAAGGCCCTGGCACAGAATCCAGCGCAGAGAATGTGTGCTCTGAACTGATGGGGCCAGCCTGTACTGGGGGAGAGGAAACAGATGAGTATGCTCAACAGCAGAACTAGAAGAATGAATAAAATCCTGGTTAGGGTTGGAGGGAGGAAGAGAGCAAGGAAAGGGGAGATGACTACAGGGCCAGAAGTGAGACTCAGGTCCCAACTCCTGGGTAGTGAGCAGCAAAGGCAGAATCAGGAAATTGGAGCATGCCTTCCCCTCCTCTCCTCCCTTCAAACACTCCACCCCTACGCCTATCTCCACCCTCACCGCCCATCCTTGCATTTGCATAGCCTCCTGAATGTACCCACCCGTGACCCCCTTACCCTCTCAGTTTGAACCTGGTCTGCCCAAGACCTCAGACTACCTTCATCTGCTGAGTGACAGCATACCTGTGGCCACAAGGGGGTGGCAGTGCTAACACTCACTCCTCTGTTACCTAGTCCTTTGTAGGATTAAAGTCACCATGCCCTCTGTCATTTGGCACAGGCTTTGGCACATACTTGATCAATACACTGCATTTCTCTTCCTGCACTGGACCTGGGAAGGGAGGCCTCAGGTTCCCTAGGTTATGGAATGGACACAGGGAAGATTTGGATGACTTAAGCTCTGAGACCACACAGCTGGCACACAGCTGGGCCAAGGAGACCAGCACAGTGTCAGAAGAAGCAAGCAGGCAGGACTGGGAACTGCAGTTGACCAGGGTGTTTCTGGTCACGTCCACCACACAGCTGAGGCCAAGATGACACAACAACAGCTGAGCTCCAGAGGTCTCCTGGATGGAGCTGGGGGACCTACTAACATGCCCTGAAGGCATCACTGAACACTGAGCTTAAATCAGCCTAAATTTTAGACCAAATCCCACAACTCCTTCCAGTCTGATTTTCTTATGTCAAAAGAGATTGCTAACCCATGAATGGCAACAATATATCTCTGAAGTGTTGTCCAAAACCAAGATGGAGGTGGTATGGCAGGCCCTTTGTTTTGTCTGGCCCCAAAGACCAGGAACTGAGGGCAGACAGACTCTTAAATTTGCTTCTAACTAAAGCCCAAAGGCAACTCATATTATTGTGCCTATCCAGCTGTGCTATGCCCTGCACAAGGGCATCCAGGTGTAATCAAAGCTTCTGAGATGTAGTAAATTTCTAAGTAAAGGTCACCATCCAGATAGGGACAGACCCAGATTTGAGCCCCACATCTCAGACCTGAGTAGTTAGCACACTCTGGCTCTGTGGAGTCTCCTGAAAAACTGGGACACTATTCTAACTGCTTTCTTAAGAGCCCACAATAGGTATGTGTTGGTTGAGGGGCCAAGCACATTACAAAGCTTTTCCTGTTGTTCCCATGACCACAAGAAAACAGGAGATCCCACCCTTGGCATATGGAGAAGAGACAAGCCCAGAAAACTTAAGGAACTTGCCTCGAATCACATGGCCTCAAGAAGTCTAAAACTAGGATCAACAGGCAGACAACTAACTGTAGGTCAGACAATCAGACAGTGACAGACCGCAGTATCTAGTGTTATTCTGGCTGTTCCTAGCAGCACCCATATCTCTGTGCCTGCCTGGCATGCTGGACAGACATTCCAGATCTTAGGCCTGGGTACTGTCCAAGAGTAAGCAGAGTCAGGTCCCTTAGGAGCCCCTCTTGAGAAGGCATGTGAGGCTTTGCCAAATCCAGGGCAGAAGCTCTGCTCCGGGGAAGGGAAAGAAGGCTCCTAATGTTGAAGGGAGGGGCTTCCCAGCATTCCCCACCCTCACCTGTGAAAGTTCTGCATCCGAGAACTGACTATGCACACACATGTGTGTGAGGGCCAAAGCACTCGTATATAAACAGTTACATGAGTGCTTTTGCATAGCGTTCCTCTAGTGCTCACACTGGTGCCTGCCTCCAGCACCCAGGATGCTGTGTTTCCCCATCTCCCATTGAGATCCACTCTCTGTTCTCTGCCTGGCTTTGCTGTACCTTTCCCTTGATCTCTCCACAGACCAAAGGAATTCTTTCTCTTCATCTGTCTCTCTTCTATCACCCTTTTCCCTCAAGAAAGTTTGTCTCTCTCAGCAGGCCTTAAGTCTCTGGCTCTCTATAGACATTAGAAGATGGCCTTGACAGGGTGAAGTTTGCCTCTACGAACTAGGGCCTTGTATTGGATGCTAGTGGGTATGCTTTGGGAATGAGTGTTGGTTGTGTGTGTAATGTATAGTTCTGCCGGTTGTGTGTGGTTGTGTGGCTGTGGGTTGTGTGTCCCAACCAAGGTGGTGTGTTTGTTGGAGTGTATGTGCCATCTACTGATTTTGTGGGTGTGATGTGTGATGGTTAGACATGTGTTGGGCATCTGTGTGAGTCTGAGTTGTGCGTCTGGGATGCACGTGTTGGCTTGGTGTGTTTGCTGAAGGGTGGTGAGCTGGTGTGTTGCGAAGATATGCGTGGGTCATGTGTGCACAAGCACTTTGTAGGTTCTGCTTGTGTTTTGCATCCAGCAAGAGGATTCCTTGGCTGTTGACGTTGCGAACAGGAGGCTGAGGCCGCGGGGTGGCGCTGTGGCTGAGGCCGGCAGGCGTGTGGCCAGGGCCCTGCAGGGCCGAAGTGCGCGGGAGAACAGGGGATCCAGAGCTGTCGAACAGAGCTGAAGGGATCCCCCGAGTCCGGATGCAAGCTTGAGGGTGCGGAGGAGACATTTGGCTGTGGGAGGTGGGGGTCAGGTGCTCCCAATGGCGCATAGCATGAAGGGTAAGGGGACTGTTGTAGAGGACCGAGCAGCTGGGAGGACAGGACGGAGCCGGAGCCGGGGAGAACTTGCGGCCCCGGGGGCCTGGCCAGGCCGGCGCCAGCCGAAGAGTTGAAAGGCGGCCGCTGACTCTCCTCACAGCTCCCCATTACGCCCCCGAGGGCTCTGGCGGGGCGCAGGCCTGAACCAGTCGGGCTTACCTAGGGGCCTCGGGTCAGTAAAGGGGTCCCGCGGTAGACGCCTGGTCTCCTGTAAACTTCCTGGGCGGCCTGGGCTGTCCTTCCAGAATCAGCTATCCGAGCCACGTACCCAGAAACTAGGCGCTCTGAATGTGAGCCCCACCCAGTCTCCCGGGTTGTGATCGCCTAAGTCCAGCTACCCAAAACCAGAGCTCCGGTGCACCAAGTCCCCAACCTTGCTCAGTGTCACCCCCTCCCCAGTTACCACACTGGAACGGCCGCTCCAGTTCTGTGGAGTCGTCAGAAACGGAATTTGCTGGGTTTCCGTGATCTTCCCAACCAAATAAAAACGCCAGTGCAGACAGCCTGTCGGGCAGGGGATACGTCCCTCTCACGCCCCCAGGAACAGTGTTTGCGTGTGGTCATGGGAAAGGAGTTAAAGTCACAATTGGGGCCCAGATCACCCGTGTCTGGTTTCCTGGGACACCCACATTTTGTTCGAGAACTGTCATGGCATCCAGTGACCCTCACCTACAGAGGCTTGGACTAGTGCTCCTTAACACGTAGGTCCCAAGTGAAATCAGATCTAATCCCTTCTCTGTTCCTTCATTAGCTGTGTGTCCCGCAACCTCTCTGGGCCACAGGAGTCCCCCAAAAGCTGTAGAAATCTGGGTTTGAGCGGAGGAGGGAGGCAGTCTGCACGCACAAGTAACGTGCTCAACACAGCAGATCCCAAGAACAGACTACCACAGCCTGCCAGTGCCCTAGATGGTGACCTGGTGCTCCACCCCGCTTCGCCCCTTGAGCTCAAGAGCTCTCGTTAGCTAGAACAGGAAAATCGATCCGCAAAGGACCAAGTGAAGGGCCCGCAGCAGACATCACTTTTGCTTGAATAGACGAGGAACCCAGCCACAGAACCGACATTAAGAAGCGGAATCCACCACCCGGCCGCAAATTTCTGCCTTACTGGGTTTACAGCGTTTCAAAATCAATGGGCACAACGAACACCTATTGAGCACTTTCTGTGTACATGCCTGAGAAAGAGAATTAGAAAATGAGAAATGAGGCAAAGAAAGGGTTGAATGTGAAATAAATAAAATACAGAAAAATGAACGGACGCAGTACTAGAAGGAAACCCTGGCCCAAGACTGCCTCCAAAGGCCAAGGCGCTTGCGGGCGGGGGTCCCAGGAAGGCTCGGGAGGGGGAAGAGGAGGCGCGCCCGCCTCGCCTGCAGCTACCGCCTAGCTGGAGCCACCGCGCGTCTGCAGAACGCGAACCGTTGCTCATTACAGCAATTATGTTGCTCTAAATTTGCCTCGACCCTAAATTGCTAAACTCAGAGGAGCCAGGAGGCCCCGGAACCTGGGTCGGAGGAGACACAGAATCCTACCCCGCCATTGCTCTATTCTGAGTGAGGAAAGGGACTCTTGCGCTGAGAATACAGCGCGAATTGAAAACGCAGTCGCCGCAGTCGCCGGGAATATTCTACAGTATCCAGTGCAGGTTAACAAATTCTTAACAGAGGATGATAAAGGATTCTTGGGCCCTTTCCCAGGTGAGAAAACTGAGGTATAACAAGGTAGCATGACTTTGTCTACATATGAAAAGGTCACGCAGGCACTGAGGCAGGCTAGACCACGGATCCACCGCGACCCAAAGAAACTGCTCAGTTCTATGGTCTACCTGACCATCTTGGGGTCTTTCTAGAAAGCAACCCAGGATGTCATGGGGTATGAGTGTGCTGTATAAGGCTGTCCCTAAACTGCTTAACTTATGTGGCTGACAGCAAGGAGAAACATCTTAGCTTCCAATCGCCTCTACAGAGCATGCGGTGAGGAATGCCAACCTTGTAGGTGTGATTATTCCATCATGACCCAGGTCCTAGGTTTGCTTCCAGGGCCCAGAGAGCTTTGCGCAGGTAGTCCAGCCTGCTAACGACACACAAACATGCAACTACACGGAAGAGCTCAGAAAACCCAGAGCTACCCTGTACCCAGGCCCTGCTCTCCTGCCCTCATAAACTGGGTTTTTTCTTTTATGTAGTCAGAGGACCACTTCCCTGAATCATCCAGACTGTCCCAGTAGTAGAACCAAGATCCAGCGACAAGCTTCTTCTGTTATGTCAAATATCCAGAGAAACAAAACCTTAACTCCAGGTACAGCAGGCTGAAGGACCCAAGACCAAGGTACCTTTGGAGTTTCTTGAAGCCAGTGCAGGGCCCTTCCAAGCCTACAGGAAACTTTAGTCTCTCACAAAATTTCCAGGCCAACACATTCCTTGGGACCAGACACAATTTCTACGTTTTAATTGTGGAGACATTCATACTAAGTCCAACACCAGGTACTAGGGTTCAGGGTTCCCCTTTTTGACAGCTCTGGACCAGGTTGCCCAGGCTCTCTTACATTTGGATATTCAATCTTCCACCAGACAGATGCTGGAGAAGGGGAGCACCAGATTTGATGAGATTTAAGGAGGAGGCTGGTACACAAGAAAGAGAAGTGGGGATTGGGGATACATACTAGCCTTTATTGACCAAGGGTGGGTAATTTTCTGTCTTTCATATCCTTGTAGAATTTCCCCCAAATTATTAAACTTGCGCTTACTCAAATATGTTTTTCTTGGAAGCCTGAACTTGACTACATAAAAAGAAAAGCCCAGTTTATGAGGGCAGGAGAGCAGGGCCCGGGTACAGGGTAGCTCTGAGTTTTCTGAACTCTTCCGTGTAGTTAGTTGCATGTTTGTGTGTCGTTAGCAGGCTGGGCTAGCTGTGCAAAGCTCTTTAAGTAGCTCAGAATGAAACTTCATACATTGTGTCTACACTGGTGGCTGTTTAGAAGATTTAGCCCAGACCCCCACCTCTACCCTTTAGTAGGAAAAACAGGTTTGAGGGGATAGGAATTGTCTGGATTAGCTGTTGACAGTCATCAAACCACTTGAGCCAAGTCACTTAGTTTTCATAGACAGTTTAAAAGGGGGGTCGGGGAGAGTGGGTTATGGTAGAAAGAGCAAGTGTCGATTTCAGCTTAAAGTGAATTGGAAAATTGAGCCTAATTATTCTAGGTAATTGCTCCAATTCTCCATTTGACTGTGTTAATAATGCAAATCTCTCCTGGGTGCCCAAAAGATGGTTGGCCACTGTACATCTTCCTGTCACCGCTGAAAGTTGCTTGTGTAAAACTACCACCAAACTGGAAAGCAACTATATATGTGAAGAGAAAGAACGAACAATAAAACACACAACTAAACCCGCAGACATCATATCTTGTAGCTTAAAATTAATTTATTTAACAAATATAGCTATAATATAAATGATAATAAAATTTCAAATATACAGTATATTACATAGTACACACGATCCCTTCAAAAGGGATGTTTGAGAGCCATGAAAATGTACTGTTAAATAGAAACAGATTTTGTTTTTTTTACTTCTTTTTTTCTGGTCCTGGGAAAGTCTCTCCAACCTACCTTCATGAAGCACCAGCATGTGCCCTGCCCCCTCAGAGCAATGCTTTGTTGCCAAAGCGCTTGGAGTTTGACAGTGGAAGGAGCTGGGCTCCTTGCTTTCTATAGGGCTCGGCTCATCTCTTGAAGCACCAAATAGCAATTTCTCTGTGCAAGTCCTGCCTGGTTTCAGGACCGGAAGCAGCTGATGGAGTCTCATGGCCTCTAGTCCTTTTGGCCTCCGGTCTCCTTCAGCCTCTAATTCTGCTGGGGACCACGGATAAATCTCTTGTCCTCTGCACCCTTAGTTTCCATATTTATAACTCGCGCGTGTAAATCTAGATTTTTCTCGGAAAACCTAGACACTTCCGGCCAGTTTTTTTCTTCCCAGAAGGGATCAGATGAGGGAGAAGGAGCTTTAGGAAACGATGACCAGGAGGAACTGTGTAGTAAGGGGTTTAAGAAAAGGGGCCAGGTGGTGTTGGGCAGCAGAGCTTCCTAGGAAGGACTCCCGCTGCTGGGGAGAGGGGATGGCACCATGGGGAGATGACTCTGGACCCACCTATGTTAGGTGGTACATGCTGTAGCCTACATGGGCGGTGTAGAGTCCCACGGGCGCTACAGGCAGCGCGGCGCGCTGGAAAGGGCCAGAGGCACTGTAGAGTGAGGCGCCCGCAGCTGCAGCCACCGCTGCAGGGCTGCCAAGAGGAAAGGAGAGGCCGAAGGCGGCAGGCGGCAACATGGGCTTCGCGGCCATCTTCAGCTTCTCCAGCTCGGCCTCCTGCAGTCTCTTGGCCTTGGCACGGCGGTTCTGGAACCAGATCTTCACCTGGGTCTCGGTGAGGCTGAGAGAACTGGAGAACTCGGCGCGCTCGGCAATAGACAGGTACTGCTTCTGGCGGAACTTGCGCTCCAGAGCCAGCAGCTGAGCCGTGGTGAAGGGCGTCCTGGGCTTGCGGTTGGTCTTGTGCTTGCGTAGGGTGCAGGCCGGGGGACTCAGTCGTCCTAGGGGGCCAGGAGAAAAAAAAAAAAAAAAAAAAAAAAAAAAAAAGCAAGGAGTTAAGAGAGTCTTGCCGGAGTGATTTTCTAAGAAGCAGAAACCATTCCGACTATTGATTTCCTTCAGTCACGTCTGTGCTGGGCACTATGGGGCACTTGAGAAATATTTTCTCTTGCCTGATAAAATGCCAGATGACATCTAAGCATGTTCAACGCTGGAATACAGTTGGGCAGAGACAGTGCCAATCTACCTTAAAGTCAGGTTTTCCCCACCAGGTGCGTCTTCTGTGCCACTCACAGTGAAGGATGAATGTGGGGGGTGTCATATAACACTCAGGGGCCCATTGCCCAGTCCAAGGTCACTGGGTTTCATACCGAAGACATGCACTTGTGTTTGTGCCCGCTAAGTAAGTGCACCGCGTTGGGCTAGGCCTTTGCATCGCATAGAGTGCATCTTGAAACCTAACACATTCTATCAAACAACATGCTTCTCCTAGGCACTAGGGCCAATCAAATAAGAGAGCCACCCAAAAGGTCACACTGTGACAATTCTAAAATATGTGTGGGGCTGTTTACGTAGGTGTGTATCTGTCATTTCAGATGCCCTCAGTTTTCCCTACAGTCTCTCCAAACCCCAGTGACTGGGCTCTAGGACCACACCAAGCATAGTGTGTGTCGGGGGTGGGCGGGAGGGGTCCTCGGTTTGATGAGACTGGTTATGTCCACCTGTCTTTTCTTTCAGTTTTCTGAGTAAAACTTAAATCTCCAACAGAGTGTTGTCACTGTTCAGAGGGCAGGCCTAGTTAGGGAACCCGATTTCAGTCCTGCTATGCCTAACAAACCCGTTACAGGATAAAACAAACCTCAACACCCCCCCAGCACCCCCCCACACCACTTGGTTATAGAGGACATCTTCGGGTTTTGCCTAACTATGCATTTTTTAGCTCGGAAAAAAATAATAATCCTTTGGGCCCTCAGACCACCAGGATGTGAGTCAAACGAAATCTCCAGTTAACATTCCCCATTTCATTCCCAGCTCAGGCCATGGCAAGTCCGGGAAGAAGTTGGCCCCAGAGTCGTTTTCCGCCAGGCCGCCCTAGAGAAGGGAGGGTTCATAGGGAAATGTCACTTTGGTCAGCAGCAACAACCCAGCTCTGGGCCACCTTCCTCAAGCGTTAGGCCCAGGGAGGGGCTGTCTTTTCAAAGACGTTTAATCCCCAGATAAAAATCGTTCCTCAGCATCACGCCATTGAATTTGCAACGCTATTATGTAGTGCGAAATAATCGAAGGAAACGAGGAAAACTTGGGAATTTCCCGTGCTCCTGAAATATCTTCGAGCGGGTTCGCTGGGTAAAGGAAGCCTAAGAGCTGCAAGGACTTGGGACTATCCTGGAACACGTCGCTGGCTGCCGGGTCCCCTCCGAAAGCCTGGTCCAACACATTCGGGAACTAGCAAAGCCGTTAATAGGGAGCTCTTTTGGCTGTCTTGATGTCCCCCCCACCACCACCACCACTAGTTCGCGATTGCCCCTTCTTGCTAAATCATCCACCCGCCCAAAACATCAAATTTTAGATGCGCAGTGGGGCAGGAGTTCTGCAGAGCTCCGAAACCCCTTGAGAGGTTCTTTAATTGAGGAGCGCGAGGTTGCAGCCTTCCTCTAGTAGAAAGTGAAACTCCGCAGAGGGAGATGTACTGGCCGCTGCGCCCATCCAAGTACGAGTGCAAAATAACTGAGTTTAGGGTCAGGTGCAGGAGCAGGACACCCTCGGTGTCCTGAGTACAGGAAGAATAAGAGGGTCCACAGACACCCGCGTGCTACAAGTTAACTGACAGGGTAGGAGGCACTGTGCCAAGGCAAGGAGCGCGCGAAAACGGACTAAGCTTTGCTTGCTTTAGGCCTCTAACTCTCTTCCTGGGTGGGAGTGGGAAGAGGCTCAAAGGCGGTCTTCCCGCCAACGCAACCTCTGCACGGCCTCCAGGTACCCAGTTGCAGGTACGCCGACGCCCGAGACAAGCCGGCGCCGGCGCGCGGCCTGGCGCCCTCGGGCCCCACACCCCCTCCTGGCCCCTTCGCTCTCCATCCAGGTCTGGCTACTTACTGGCTGGGGCGGGGAGAAGCGGGGACTCTGCATCCACGGGGTCCGATCTAGCTTCTCGGGGCTCTCGGCCTTCACCAAAGCATCTTCTGGCAGCTTGAGGAGTCCCCCGACTGAGAAATGGCCGAGAGGCCGCGGCGAGGAGGGCGCATCCGGGACACCCAGAGACCCAGGCCGGGTGCCCAAGTGCTGCACCGAGCCACCCGCTGCCTGAGCCCCTTCGGAGGCCACCAGGACGCTCTCCTTGGCCCCGGGCTTCCTGTGATCGGCCATGAGGGCCTCCACGCTGAAGGGCAGGAGTGAAGCGGGCACTTTGGGCTTGGCCCCCTCCTCATCTGTGCCCATGGCGGTTGCGGTGGCCGCAGCAGCCCCGGGGGTCTGGCCAGAGCCTCCCCCAGCAGGCTTGGCGAAGGCGGAGTCCTCCACTTTGACACCGAGTGGCAAAGAAGTCATAGCAGCAGCCGGGGCCATGCAGAGCCGGACCCCCCCTCCAGCCGCAGCTCGAGCCAGCCCTGGATCATGGGTTTCGGGCGAGCTGGGAGCGCGGCTGGCTTCTGCGAGCTCCCGGGGCTCTGGTCCGGCCGGCTCTCACGCGCGAGTCTCCCGCGGCTTCCCCAAAAGACCAACTCGAGCGAACTGGGCCTGGATCCCTGTGCTGCACAGGCCGAGTTCCCGGGCGCACTCGCCGGCTCCGGGCCCGCCGCCGCTCCCCTGAGAACTTGTTAATAAGGCAAGGCCAGTGCGGCAGCGACCAATCAGAGCGCGAGGGGGCGGGACCGGAGAGAACCATTGGGTCGCGCTGGTGCCCCGAGGCGCTCCCGGCCTAGGGGCGCTCACCGAAGGGTCCCGTACTGGCGGGACAGAGCCGGAGGTACCTGGGGAGCCTTTCCGCCTAGCTTAGCCTGGTGGGCATTGGTCCGACTGGGCCCCCAACCCCCTGGATGTGGATTCTACCAAGTTCCAGAGGGACTTTACTAGTACTTCTCTTCTGCCCTAGTCGTCTCCACCTTCCTTTACCCACTTCTTCTGTTCCCCTCCATAGCCTACTTTCTTTCCACAATTTTTCTTATGGTCTGTGTTGTTTCTTTTCTGTCTCCCTTCCCTCTTCAGGCCCCCTTTCTCGCCACAAAGATTTTACTTCAGTTCACTTACAAAAATTGTTTTGATGTTTGCTTTGAATGATCAGTCATAGTTATTTGTCAGAGTAGCAAGGATAACACTAATTTCTTTAAAACAAACACAACAACAACAACACCCTAAGTGTCTTATGTCTTCCAATCTTCAAAAATTTACCTCGGACTAAAAATAGGCCTTTGTCTCCAAGGGCTGGACAAAGTAGTCAAAGGAAGCCCGGGTCCTGTTTGATCTGTGGTACAGGAGCAAGTAACATGATCTGAAAAATGAGTTTGATTTTCATGCAAACATGTTCCCCCTCCCGTACCCTTTCTCCAGAAAGTTACACCCCTATCAGAAAACTGCTACTAGCCACAGAATCACTGGATCCCTTGGATGAAGAATTGATTGAAATAAAACCAATAGAACCCACCAACCAAACGCCGATCTGGCCTCAAATGACCTCAGACAATGAATCTTCAAAAACAATCACACTTTACAAACTGTGGGTCTACGCTGGTGCAGAATGGAGGCCCATTTAGAGGATGGGGCAGTAGGAAAAATAGGCAGTTCCTGGCGGTATATCTTTGGTCCAAGGCTTAAGAAGTTTTGTTTGCCCGATTCGAAGGAAACGTGTTTTCATTTCGGCTGATATACAAAAGAAGAAAAGTGTGTGTGTGTGGGGGGGGGTGACACAGAAGATCCTGTAAACTGGGTTCGGACAGGCTGTTAGGGGGTTGGGGGGACTTTTCTTTTTATGGCCTCTTATCCCAGGGCCCAGGCTCGCGGCTCCGGGGGAGTTGGAGGAGGTGATTGGCGGCTCACCGGGACTGGGCATTGATGACTGCCGGGCTCTAATCTCCAGGAAACACAAGGGGCTGCCGTGGCCATTTAGGGGTAATTATCCGAGCACGGAGGGATAGCGAATTCCCTGGCCTTTTAACTGGGCGCAATAAAAAGCTGTAGATTAGGGGCGACCAGATTAAGGAAAATGAATTACTTTATTACCCAGACGGCGTCCGGGGTCTGGAGGGAGGGGTCGGGCTGCGGACGCCAAGAGATCGGAGCTTCACATCTGCCCACAGGGCCTGGAGAAATAGTAAGGCCTGGGGCGGGTTCGGGAATACTCGCTTCCGTGAAATGTCCGGATTTCTTACGTTTCTGAGGCTGCTGATCAGGCACTGCGTAGGGCTTGGGACTCAGTCTCATTTAGGCCCAGCTGGACGCCCGCTATGCTGTGTCCCCTGAGGTTTGTTCCATGTGTATGGGAAGTAGAAGCCATACCACCCCGTTTTAAAGCCCGGCAAACGAAAGCTAAGCGAGAATGTAGACTGAACTCCTAGCTCGAAGCCTGGAGGGTACGGAGAACTTTCGTAGTTTAAGAACTAACTAATTAAGCAGTTGCTAGATCAACTCGTTCTACAGCGTTAGCCGATTTTCACTCTGCGCTCGGATTAAAACAGAAGTGGAAATAAATCTCCCAAATGCCCTGTTTTAGGCTAGCGTTGTTAGTACGAGGAGTGTTTTTCAAAAGGTAGGGGGTTTCAGTTGTTCTACCGCGATCCCCAACTTAAAAATGATTTCCTTCTGGGAGCGATCAGAGAATCCAAGTAGCTACGATCTTTTTCTCGGAAAAAAAAATGCATATCGGCTAAAACATGTTCCACGCAACTGTGTAGACAACACCAGGGACTCGTGAACCGGCCTTGAGCCTTAATTCCTGCTTTAGGACCGAGGGGCCTCGAACCTCAAGAATGGGGCCCTAGGGCGCACGGGGGTCTCCAGCGGAACTCGCCGAGTGCGGAGCAAAGAGGCCTAGCCTCAGGCCGGGGAGGGGGCGGCCTGAGAAGGGCTGCATCGCTAATTGCGGGGATAAACAATCTGTCACGATCCCTCAGCGCGCCTAATAGGCAGACGAGGATGTTGTTTTTAGGCGCCAGCGGCGGCCGGATCAAAGGCTGCAGCCGGCGCAGGGGCCCTTGAAGTCGCGCCCCTGCCTCCAGGGAGCAAAACGCCTGCGCCCGCAGCCCCGAGCCCTGCATTCGGCCCCTGGGCTTTTAGAGTAGGTCTCAAACCCCACAGTCTCTTCTTTTTGGGTTTGGTGTGCATTTGAGTCTGCAGTGATCCGGCGCACAGACTAGCTGGTTGCAAAGGTTGCAAGGCTAGAAGAGCGCTTCTGCAGAGCGCAGGGGACTGGACTCGATGACTTCCAGAGCGCAGGACTCCTGCTGAGCTCTACCCAAGGGCTGCGCAGGGGGAAAAGTGCCCCCAACTCTGAGAAGGACATCGGAGAAACAAAACAAAAACCCTCCTCCCGTCCTGTGGCTCATTCCTGAAGAAGGAAAGGCACGCGCTTAGGATCGATGAGAGCAGGCAACCTCGGAGCTCAGTTTTGTCTGGCCTTTGAGGATTTCCTGGCCAGTAGGTTAAGCGAGCTGACAGCCAAGACTGGGCCTGTTATCTCACGGCAGTGCTAACCGGAGGTGCTGCTATCCCAACGCGGTCGCTGCAGGCAGAGGAGAAAACCGACCGTAATTCATGCCTGGCAAGGGCAGGGCTGGCCCGCAGCAGATAAAACTCTGAGACAGGCGCGCTCGGCTTGCAGACTGGTCGACTTTTCTCCCCTCCCCCTCCCTCGGTCTCCCTAGTCTCCTGCACCCTACATCTCGCCTGCCTCCGAAAAAATTACCTTTGCCGGTTCAGATCCTAAAGATTTGTTCTGCAATCAATGTCTGGGTCGCTACTCTCCTTGGTGGCCTTTACTCCGCAACCCAAAATGCTTGTTTTACTAGAATATAGGACAGCTGGGGTGTATGGTAGCTGCGATATGGTTCCTAGATATTTTCTCCCCCACCCCGGGCAGAAAACAAACTTGCAGAGGGATTCAATTTTAAAGGCAACTGTTAGTACCTGAGTATCTGCCTCTGGGTTGAAGAAAACTAAGAGTTGTCTTATCAATACTACGTTCGTTGTCGCCCCGGTCCACTCCCCTCCAGTACGTTTTATGGCCTCTGTCCAGGAACCCCGCATACATTTTTTCTTTTTTAATGTGTGGCTCAGTGGGATCCGCCGGCAATTAGCTAGCCCCAAACAGTCCTCTTTAATAGAATGGATGTGCTATGAAAACCGATTACCCGGAACGATTTATTTTTGTGGGGATTCACCAATCACCGGGAGGGCAGCGGAGGGAGAGAGAAGAGGTATTTTGTCCCTGGGTGGGGGTGGGGTCTGATGGATGGACAGAAAGCCTCGTTCCGGGATCTGCTAACCTCCCGAGAGGCCCTTCCTTCCCTGCCATCTCCCAGCCTCTGTTGCCTTCGAGCAAGGGGCTAGAAGTCAAGTTTGAGAAATTGCCTGGGAATCACTCGTTCAGGGAAGATTTCAAAGGTTTCCAAGGACAAGCGCCACGGTTTAGAATTAGAAAAATCTTCAGCTCCAGAAGATACAGAGACGATAAAGATTTAAGAAATAAAAATGCTTCGGCTTTCCAAAGACTTCAACCGAACTGGTGGAGTCCTTAGCGCTGGAACTGGCGCCGCCAAAGGAATCCTTCCTGGACGGTGTTTTTCCCTTTCTTGCGAACTCACTGACTTCTTCAGAGGAAGGGCCCCAGCCCTGCGGATTCACCTGAGGAGCTGGCAGCTAGAGTCTGCGGCTTCTTGCCCCTTCCCGCCCATCCCCCGCTTGCTTAGGGTCCCACTTTCTTGGCCGGGTTTTCTTGTGTCTTTAAATTCGTGGGGGTTGGGAGTGAGGGGCCAGAATCCGCGGAAGAGGGAGCTCCCTCTTCAAATGGCGCAAATTAATGCGATCGGGACTTGAGGGCGCACTTGGGGAAGATGAAAGCGGAGGCCTGCCGGCTCCTACCAGGACTCTATAATTATAGTAATATATCTCATTTCAAAGCAATTAGACCAATCAGGCGTAACGAACCACTTTGCTGCCTACGAATAACAAAGGCGCACGGTTATTTAAGCCTGGAGATGTCAGGCAGACCCTGAGGCTCCAGGGGCCCGGACCATAGTCCTCCACCCCGTCTCGGCCCACCGCAGTACTGGAAAGACTGCCCCGAATTCCCCTCTGCCCGCCAACTGAGCACCCGTCTTCCGACTTTTACCCATGGCCTCGGGGTAAGGACTGGAGGGCATGAGAGAAACTTGGTGTCAGGGCTCTGGTCAGAAGTTTCGAAAACTTCAGCTAACTTAATCTTTTCTACTCTGGGACATTCGAAACACAGGCTCCCTGGCCTGGATGAAAGGGGAGAATCAGAGAGGAAAAGTGCCTAGCTAAAGGTGCCTAACTAAAGTACCTAACTAAAGGTGCCTAGCTAAAGCTAGCTAGAGGTGGGATTGCTGGTATCTCGGAACCATCCAAACTCTTCAGCCTGGCCTTTTTCATTACCAGGAGCAGCCTCTCTTGGGCCCCTCCAAAAGCCAAACTGCATACTAAGTACTAAGGGTGCCGCTGCCATACTGGATGGATCCGCCCCCAGTCCCGCCCTGTCCGGAAAGGGATCTTCTATCTTGCAATTACTAATCTCTCTATCGATCCTCCCTAATAAGAAGCCGGAGACACTGCTGAGGCTCCTCACGAATTTACCAGATGCCCCGGCTCTTACGTCTGTCTGAGAAGAAAACGAGCGTGGGTTACAGACCTTATTTTTTTCTGAGATCTTGTTCCTCAGCTTGAAGTTGGGCAGAGACAGGCTGGAAGGGCAAGGAGGGAGCGGCTCTTGTTCTTAAGGGCCTTGAGAAAAGGCTTGAGAAGGGCTGGAGAGATGGCTCAGTAGCTAAGAGCCCTGGTTAACCTTGCAGAGGACCCAGGTTTGGTTCCAGCACACATGGTAGCTCAGTTACCCTCAGTAACCCCCATTCCAGGGAAACCTATTGCACTCTTCTGCCCTCCCCAGGCATCAGACACACACACACGTGCAGTTATACACAGCAGGCAAAACTTTCATGTTAAAAATATTTAAAATAAACACATTAAAATAAATAATTTTTTTACTTCAAAGAGCACTGGGAAGGGCTCAGGGCCAGACTGTGGAACCCAGAGCTCGAGAGACTGGAGCTGAGTGAATTGTAAGGCGAATGGAGGATGCTGAAGGGCTTAGAATCAGGCTCCAGAAGAGCCCAGGAAGGCAGAGCCATCTAGGCATGGGTACAAGGGACACGTGTCAGCCCATAGGATTGGGCAGAGAAGGGAAGTGGTCCCTTTGAGGCTTTAGCGCTCACTATTGTGAGCAGGGGACAGGTGGACCCAACTTTCTTCCCACTCTCCTCCCAGTGAACCCTGAGGTGTGTGTGTGTGTGTGTGTGTGTGTGTGTGTGTGTGTGTGTGTACTGTTTCCAGTCTGCCTCTGAGTATCTGTCTCCCAAGTATCCGTGGGTCTCTAAGCTGGTGGCATGACCCCCCATGGAGACCCAAGCTTCCTTTCTTATCTCCCTGGCTGTTGGCTCCTTTTCCTCAAGCTTCTGCTTTCTTTAAAGCTCTTACATTCCGCCCCCACACAGTGATTCATGCTGAATCACATACTTCAAGTCTCCAAGAAGTTAATTTGACCCAGCTAGTTCTTTCTGGAGGAGCTAGTGACTTCTGGAAGAGCAGCAGGCATCCTCCTGGACAGAGAGAGTGCCCTTTCTTTTGGGTCTTCCATTCCTTTCCCTCTTTCCTGCTTGGTTTCTAGTTACTGGATTTTCCAGATTCTGGATCTCCATTTCCACAACGAAACCATGGATCACACGCGTGATTTCCTGTAAGGTCCTCCTTGAGACCCAAATGGAAGGTGATAGGGCCATGGTAGTCTGGGAAGTTCTGTCTAGCAGGTGAGTTCATACCTGACTGTCTCAAAGTCCCCGCTAAAAAATATAGCTGGTGATGGTAGAACATTTGGAAGGTGTCAGAAACTGACAGAACAGCAGGCAGTATGTCTTCAGGAGAGGCTGGTGGTTCGTGCCCTGGCACTAGAGCTGGATTCCAGCTGTCTTTTCTGACATGGTCACTCCTGCTGGCAGTTCCTACCCTCTTGTATCTTACCCTCCAGACTTCTGGGTCCAGGAAAGAAAGCCACCTCAAGGATACTGTGCATGGCTCTCCTGGGCCTTTGCCATTCTTAGATCAAGTGAAGGTTTCTTCACACCTTCTCAGATCCTTCCTGGGTCAATCAGAAGAGCCTGTGGCTGGACGCCTCCCCATATGCTGCAGGCACTAGCACTCCATGAGCAGTCAGAAAATCAATAATGACTGAATAGGGAATTTGGAAAGACAGAAAATGGAGCCCAGTGGTCTGCAAGTTGAAGTAGGTGAGTCCCTTGCCCCACCCTCAAAGGCCCTGTAGCCACATCTACACCACCACTCAATTTGAGGCGGCTCTGAAGAAGTGGTAGTTTAGTCCATGCCATCTCAGGAAGAGAGAAGTGTTCTGTGATTCCCGGGGAGTCTACAAAAGTGGTCTAGGAGGTGCAGCCAGAGCTGGGAAATGCTCACTGGTGAACCTGCTCAGCTTCCTTTAGGTCTGGGATGGAGTGAGCAGGGAAGGCTCAGTAGAAATTTAGTTTTGCCCCCATTTTCCATAGATAGTGAAACCCAGGCTCAAGCAGGAGTCATTTCCTCAGGTCTCTGAGCCATAAAGTGGCAGAACCTGTTAAATTGCTGGTGTCTGACACCACCACATCCCCCGCCCCACTCCACCCCCACCCCGTACACACAATCCTGTGCTCACCCAAACTCAGGAAAGCCCAAGAAACCTGGGGCATCTCATGTCCCTCTAAGCCTGGACGTTTTGTGGGAGCTAAGAGTCCGGGAAGATTTCAGTACAGACTGAAAGACGGGCGGTCCTCTGAAGCACTGACCCTGGTAGATTCGGGCGCCTGGAAGGCTGGGCTTGCCGACCTGGACCAAACGAACTGGATGCTTGAAACTGATAGTGATAGAGGCCCGCTTCCACCCAGCACCTGCTACCGGGTGGATGCTTTCTTGGGAGTTTCCACAGATAATTCCTCAGAGGCTCGCACCATTTTCCAGATGGGAAGCGGGTGCTCCTGAGTTGAAGCGGGATTCCAACCTTCAGCTGTGCAGCCAGAACCAGAAAGCCCGCTGCAGGACTCTGGCTGTTCTCCTTCCAGCTCTGCCTAGGCGCATAGGTGGGAGCGGGCCTGGGGAGTTGCAATAGCCAGCAGCCGCAGTTAAGTTGTTCCCCCACGACCACCCCCGCGGCCCAAAGAGAGCTATTTTAGAAAAGGAGGAGGCAGGTGGGACTTCTCTAGTCCAACTAATTCTGGTGCACAGAGAGGGACCTGAGTCCCTGTGAAGTCCCACCCCTCCCAGCTTCCAGAGCTTCAAATTCTGATCCAAGTCCAGCCTTGGATAAATGACAAGACCTCAGTAGCCCACTTGCATCGGAGTGAGAAGTCTTTCTCTTGGAGGCTCTGTGAAGAAGCCCACTTGTAGGGTTAGGCAGTAGGGTCTGGAGTTCAAAGCCAATTTGGGATGCATGACATCCTGATTCAAAAAACAACAAAACAAAACCAAGGCAAATAATAGTTACCACTATTGCCAATACTATTCTTAACAAGTTTTAACTAATTCAGTTTCAGTAGTGACTGTTTTTATCCCTAATTCACACTCTGGGGGAAAAGTTAAATAGCTCATGATGCCAATTCAACTTCAAAACAAAGCACTCCAAGAAGTGTCCTAGCACCCCAGGGGGGTTGAGTTTATCGCTGCAGGGTGCACTCCACTTTGGAGGCCCCTGCTGTGGACCCCTTGTTCACAGTGGCCAAGAGGCCTGGGGGTCTGGTTTTGTGTTGAAGGACTTTCTAGTCTGTGTCAGGTTGCTAGCAACAGAACACTCCACCCAGCGTGCCTGAACAAAGCTTGAGACCAGACCTTGGCACCAGAGAGGTATGAGAGGATGGCTACTAAGAAATTGTAACCTCAGTGTCGCCAGAGCCCTTCAGCAACCTAGCACCCTGGCCTAGAACCTTTACCATGTGTCAGCTGCATTTGGGTGGGTCAGGGCCAGAAAGCAGAGCCAGCCTATTTGAATGAGAATAAAATATTTTTATTTTGTTTTTGTTTCCCCAGGCTGGGTTCAAACCCTAAACACTCCTTCCTTGTTCTCTTCCATGGGTGACTATGTCAAGTCACACGTCTGTCTCTCTGTGTGTGACAACCCTTTGAGACAGGGTACCATGTATTCCAGGCTGGCCTTGAACTCACCTCACTGTGTAGCCGAAGAAGACCTTGAAATCCCTATCCTCCTGCTTCCATCTCCCAAGTGCTAGGATTACAGGTACGAGTGTACTTCCGTTCACGGTTTGTGCAGTGCTGGACATAAAACCTGGGGCTTCCTGAATGTTAGGCAAACACTGCCCACTGAGCTACATCCCCAGTGTCCAAATATTCCTTTCTTTTTTAATCTTTAGATTAAAAAAATTGTATGTGTGTGAGTGTTCTGCCTGCATGTGTGGCAGTGCACCAAGTGTGTGCCTGGTGGCCAAGTAAATTAGAAGTAAACATCAATATCCTGGAACTGGATGGTTATATGGTTATTATGAATGGTTATAAACAGTCACGTGGGTGCTGGGAATTAAACATGGGTCTTCTGCAAGAAAAAGTGATCTTAACCCTAAACCATCTCTCTGGCTCCCACAAATATTTCTTTCTTTTTGTTTTTGTTTTTGTTTTTTTTTTTCTCTTTTTTGAACAGGGTCTCACTACATAGCTCTGTTTGTTCTGCAATTCACTATGTAGAGCAGACAGAGATGCACCTGTCTTTGCCTCCTGAGTCCTGGCATTAAAGATGGGTGCTGCCACCACCACTCACCTGGTCACTAATATTTCCTGAATGGTGTTTTGAAGAGAAAGCTAAAGCTGTCCTTTCTAGGCTGCTCACTCTGTGAACTTGAATCTGCATTGTTGCATCTGCCAGCAGAGAGGAGGAAACCCCAGTAGTTAGACTGTGCCTTTCATCCAGGCCCATAGCTGTCTCTGCCACACTAGCCACTAACTCCTGAAGTGCCTCCCAGGTCTGTTTTCTCTATGTACCTAGAAACAGACAGTGGGGATTGGTAGACAACCCAGAGAAGCCAGTACCTGTTAGTGTTTGGGGCATTTCTAGAGAGGCAAGAGAGGAGAGTTAGTACCAAAGCAGCTTTCTCCCCGATGTTCCCAAGTCAGCAAGAAGCAGGATCCAGCCAGGCCCTCCTTTTTAGGGTACCACAGCCCCCTTTGTCTTCTCTGTCCTGCTAGAGCTACAGGAACACCCCACCTGACCTGAGAGGGACGCAGCCCATCATCCCTGCTGAGACTCCCATCTGATCAAGTGGTGAGCCCCTGGCCACAGTCCAATTAAGTGAAAGTGGATCTGGCCTTATCTGGTTCAGGCGGTAGTCCCTGGGGTGGTCCTAAGGTAGCCCCAAAGGGTCCCTGTCTGTTTGATTTTCCTGCTCAGACACACTTGTTTAAACAGACCCCCAGGGTTTTCAGTAACTGGAGCCAGGCCTGGAGTGTGATTGCCAGGTAAGGGAGGCCCTTGGAGAGATGCTGGGGGAGGGGAGGGGAGTAAGAGGAGAAAGGAGGGAAATGGGGTTAGAGGAAGAGGAGAGAGAAGCAACCTTCAGCATGCAGAGGATTCCCAGGACTTTGTGCGGTGGGTTTAGATCCTGGCCCCAACCCTTTAGGCTTTGTATCCTCTGAGGAAGTTGCTGAGCTTTCCAACTGTGGCCGGGTCCAACCCCAGGAGGCTAGCTGATGCTGGGATGCAAGAACCCCAGTACGCTCTGAGAGCAGTCATCTGGGGCTAGCCAAGTACCTTTGTGCCAGCTGGAGGAAGAGGAGGGCTCCTGATCCAAGGTAAGATGGGTATGTTCTCTCCTGACCTGCTACTCCAAACCAGCTCATCTCTGAGGCAACTCCTGTCAGGTATGGCTAAGGGCAAAAGCCCACGTACTTTCAGCTGTGTGTGCACACAACTCTTGGAAAACTTTTCCTCACTCCCAGTCTTAACCTCCCTAACAGGATCTCCCGTCTCCCTCCATTGTGACTATCACTCACGATGCTTTCCACCAGCCTCCAGTCGCCTCACTGCCTTTGGGGCCTCTGCTCTTCAGGATTGCTTCTCTAAGAAGGCCTCCCTCGTCTTCTAGAACACAGACGTCCACCTCAGCAATCCTTCCTCCATCTGCTTCACTTTTGCGGATGCCACAGACGTTGAGTTACTATCATTTATTACTCTCCTTGGAGCTTTGGTCCCCTGGGGAATCTTCATTTGGCTTAGGCTGTTTCCCCATGTAGCACAGAGCTCAGCACACAGTAGATGCTCAAAAAACATCGTTCAAATGCTTGACTACAGTTCTCCACACACTGACTTTGGGGTTGTTGTCACTCTCTAAATGTGCTTGTTTTCTCTTCAGACAAGGGAGGGCTATGAAGTCCTCCCACCTTTTCCCACTACAAGGCATAAACTAGAGAAGACTTGGGAAGAGGTTTCTGTGTGGGCTGGCACCAAGGAAGCAATCTGGGTGTTTGCTCTAAAAGGACAATAGACTTTCCAAAAGACTGTTTTTCTTTGAGGAGAGCTAGCTAACCACAGCAGCCTCAGGTCTGGGATCTTTCCGGAACATCAAGATATTCCACCCCAAATTCATCCTTGCCTATCAATGACCCTCCACACTGACCAGATATCCAGGTCTTGTAGGTAAAAGGACTGATGGTTTATATATGCTCAGCTCAGGGAGTAGCAAGCACTATTAGAAGGTGTGACCCTGAGTAGGTGTGTCACTATGGGTGTGGCTTTAAGACCCTCATCATAGTTGCCTGGAAGCCAGTATTCTGCTAGCAGCCTTCAGATGAAGATGCAGAACTCTCAGCTCCTCCTGCACCGTGCCTGCCTGGATGCTGCCATGCTCCTACCTTGATGATACTAGACAGAACCTCTGAACCTATAAGCCAGCCCCAATTAAATGTTGTTCTTTATAAGAGTTGTCTTGGTCATGGTTTCTGTTCACAGCAGGAAAACTGTAACTAAGACAAGGACAAAGGCTCAAGGGAGTCCTGGCTTGGGAGTCCCTTCACATTCCTGTCCTAACTGGTCCAGAGGCTACTTGGCTGTGGCTGACACCATTGGCTCCTAGGCAGGCACAACTTTGGGAGAGTGTCTTCATGGCTGGGCCATTTTTCCTAAGGCCAGGCAGTTTTCCTAAGGAAGATGCTGGGGAGGAGTGGGTCTGAAAGAATGAGTTAGGATAGGCTGAGTGAGAGGACAAGGCAGGAGATGGGGGTAGGAATAGAGGCAGGGAGGTAGTCTGCAGAGGTTTGTGTGGCAAGGAGCGAGGATGGGAGTTGTGTCATTGCATCTCCATCTTGAAAGGAACATATGGAAGGTGACTTTGGCCTGACATTCAGACAGCATCTCAATGTAATGTCTGTAGTGAAGATGGGGGACAGATGTGATGTCTTTGAGTCTAGAACCTTTCTATCTTTTGGAATATGTCCAGGATCCCTTATTACCCCATACAACTGAGAAGCTAACAGGCCTGAGAGGCTGTAGTCCATAGAGAGGAGCAAAGGACAGTGTTAGCTTCTGACAGGAAGATGGCTTCTGGACAGAAGTGCCCTGGAGTCCTAGCTGCTCAGACTCAGGGAACAAAAAAAAAAAGGGAATGGAAGCTGCCATAAGGGCCATCAGAGCACCCTGTGTTTCTCCACTAGCCATGCCAAGTACATGTGGGTGGGTCCTTCATGGAAACCTCCACTTTCTACGGTACTCAGACCCCGATGGCAGAATCGGGCCTGCCAGTGAGAACTGAAAGTCAGTGCTTGTAACTATGCCAGAGAATATATAATCCCATCATCCATGGTGTGCTTCCTAGCCAGACCACCATCTACCTCTCACACAGCACACACACACACACACACACACACACACACACACACACACGAGCACAGAGAAGACAAGCATGCACCTGCCAGAGAACAACCTTGATTGTTGTCCTCTATGTTGGCTATGGAGCCAACCATCTATTTTTTTTTTTTTTTTTTTTTTTTTGGATACATTCTATCCCTGGTCTGAAGCTCACCAAGTAGGCTAGGCTAGGCTGACAGTGAGCCTCAGGAATCTACCTGGCTTTGCCTCCCCTGTACTAGAATAACAAATATAAGTCACCACAGCTGGCTTTTTCACACAGGTTCTGGGGATGGAACTTGGGTCAAAATGTTTGTATGACAAACACTACCAGCTAAGCCATCTCTCCAGCTGCAGAAGCTATACTGTTAAAGATGTCTTTGACTTCTAGGGCAACTGGGAAAGATTCCCCAAACTGGACAGTTTAAAGCAACAGAAATCGGTCTTTTTATAGTCCCAGGGGCCAGCAATCTAAATCAAGGCTTCAGGAGGGCTGTGCTCCATCTGAGATCCTGTGTCCAACCAGTCTTCTTCTTCTGACTTCAGGGGTGGCCTCTGTCTTTGGAAACCTTTGGCTCTTCTTTGCATCCCTTCAGTCTCTGCCTGTTTCCATGGTGTCTTCTGTGACTGGGTCCAAGTTTCTTTTTGGAAGGACACCAGTTGTCCTGAATTAAGCACCTCTCTACTCCATGACATCATTCTAAATGGTTTACTTCTACGGACCCTGTGTCTAAAGAAGGACATGCCTTCCAGAAACAGGGATTGGCCTTTAGGGGGAGAGAGACACAATTAGACCCACAACAAGTCATATGTGTCTCCTCTTGGCCCTGTAGGGAGTTCTGTGGTGTGGTTGGATACCCATGCTGTGGAGGGGGGGAGGGAGGGAGGGAAGAGAGAGAGAGAGAGAGAGAGAGAGAGAGAGAGAGAGAGAGAGAGAGAAAACTAATGCTGCAATCCTGGGAGATGGCATGCCCACTTCCTTCCACCAGGGCTTTATCAGGTAGAGAGTGTCTTCTGGAGCTGTCATCATGGCCCTGTGTGCTACAGAGGAGGAAGCTGAAACCTGTCAGGATTCTTCAGCAAAGCTTGAGTCTGAAATAATAGTGATTTGTCGGAATTCCAAACCAAACCATATCGGTCCCTCCCCCTCTCCTTCCCCTAACGGTCAGGGTGGCAGGCAGGATAAGGCAGAGGCGGGGCAGGTGGGCCTGTCCAGGCCCTGCTGACTCATGGGGTGTTAATGCCATTGCAGTCCGTTGTTATGGTTGCCAGGGAGCTGATTAAGATGTCACGGAAGATTATGATGTCAGGTGCAGGAGTCAAGCTCCAGGGGGGTAGCTGCTAGGCTGGGGAGGTTACCCTGGCAACAGAGACAGGACATCCATGCTGAGTAGGGACATAGTCTAGTAGGAGGGGCAGGGGGTCCAGGATGATTGTCCTGGGTACCAACTCTGGCCTTTCTGCTCCACAGCTGGTTGGGTGAGCTTGGTAAAAGTCTTCCTTTTTGTATATCTTCCCTTCCTCCACAAATGGAAGAACAATCCCATCTCTGTGAGAATTGAATGAAGTTGACACCCCGCCCCAACTTCATGAGTGTCTGCCAAGTCCCCAGGGATCCCTAGCCAGGCAGGAGCTCCCAAGCTGAGGCTCAGGCATGGGCAGGCTTGCCCAGAGGTGGTAAAGAGGTGCCAGCTCAGTCTGTGCCAGGTGCTGAGGCTATTCAGAATGCAGGCTCACAGGGCCACACTGAGCCCTTATTGGCAGCCTTCTTTATGCTGACATCAGGAAAGTGAGTGGTCCCCTCAGGCTTTCTGTTTACAGCACCCATGCTCACTCACCTGTCACTTCCACTCGACCCTGAAGCTTCCTTCTTCAATCCCTAGAACCCAGCATCCTGCCCAGTGTGGTTTGGTGAACAAGAAAACAAATGGACATGTCTCCAATGTTCCCTCTTCCTTAGAACAAACTTCTGTCTCTGATAACAGGGCAATTTCTCCTTCATGTGGCAATCGTTCCCCTGACCTCATTATGATCCCATTTCCCTAATTGTGACTTCTAGCCACCCACTAATTCATCCATATCCCCACCAATCTATGTCCTTACCATTCACCCATGTATTTGTGTACCCACAGCTTCACCATGTACTAACCCCTTCCACCATCCATTCACCCATCACAGTATCTACTCACCCATCCATCCTTCTGTCCATCCTACAACCCAACATTCACTTGCTCTAGCCACTCCCTTACCATCCATCTACATCTACCACTCACCCCTCCCATCCTCCTACCTACCCATGTACCTAGGCCTCCATCCACCAATCTATTGATGTAGCCAATCATTCATCATTATCTACCCACCTATCATCTACCCAGCCATTACACAATTAACCTTCATGTTAACTATCCTTCCTATTGACCCATCCATCCATCCACCACCCATCTATTCGTCCATCTATCCATCTACCCATCCACCCATCCATCCATCCATCCATCCATCCATACATACATTCATCCCATTAGTTCACTTAACCAACCATCTACCCATGTCCTCACGAATCATCCATTAATCATTTTATCTACCCCCAATTCCTGAGTCTATGAATGCTTGCATGTATGCATGTACCCCACCCCTTCATCAGTTAACTCATCCAGTTATGAGTCCATCTCTGTATCCCCCATTTGCCTGTTCATGCTGCCCTCCAATAAAAGACAGGGACACTAGCCTATAGTATGCCATCTGGGTGGCCAAGGGATTCACAGAGTCAAGTCAGAATGGACCTCTGGCTCTCAAGGGTCCTCAGGCAATCTTGTAAGGTTGAGGTGACCCAAATATCCATGCATATGCAGGTACCTCAGCTGTGGTAAGGATGGAAACCTGCAGAGGCTGGAGAAAAAGATACCATTTGGAATTATAGGGGGGTCTGGGGCACAGGTGATGAATGAGGATGCAACTGGGAAGCACCCCCATTTTCCATGGCCCCGAGGACACACTCGAGTCTCCCTCCCCTGGAGGAGCCCTTATCTAGGTTGAGAAAGGTTAAGTCATATTGCCTATATCATGTAAGTGATAGCACTACAATGACAGCCCCTCAGGAAAGCTCGCCAGAGCCTTTCTGAGTTTTCTTTCCCTCTGTACTCTCTGCACCTGATGTCCATTCCTTACTAGATGGTTATTCCGGTAGCAGAGACATTTCATTTTGACCTGCTTTTCCACAGTTCCAAGAACATGGTGGATTTGCAGAGCATCTTTCCCAGGATGCTGGGCATGCACAGAGCTTCATTCAAGGCAAGAGGACTGCTCCATGGTTCCCAATCTCCTTGCAACTCTCCTCAAAACTGCCTGGTGGGTCTCATCTCGGGTGTACTGGCCACTGGACTCACACTCTCCGGCAGGGCTGGCTGCCTGCAGCCCTGATCCTCTGAGGGGACACGCACCGAGCACCAGCTGATAATTGAACAGATTACACGGGGAGTGGAAACGCTGAACATTGATTTACTGTGTGTCATCCTTGCTTCAGGAATTTTATTAGAAATTGAAGAATAGCTTCCTGACTTGAGACTGTGTCACCTCCAACAGTCGCCAAAGAGCTGCTGGCTCCCAAGGTGTCTGCAGTCACTGCTAAGTGTTCAGTGTGATGGGGCGGCAGTGGCGAGTCTGAGGTCACTGCAGAGAGTGGGCCCTTCTTCACTCTCCTCTCCATCCATCCCTCCGTGTGGGGAGGAGCTGTGGGCACATGTGGGTGAGGGAGAGTCCTGCAGATGGTGACTCATCTCATTATCAGGTTTCGCTCAGCCTTGTGTTTTGTTCCAGCCAGAGGTGTGTAACTCTGAGACGTCAGGCTGCTGAGATAAAGGGCAAAAGCTGGGGCTGGAGAGATGGCTTACTGGTTAAGAGCACTTGTTCTTCCAGGAGACCGAGGTTCGGTTCCCAGCACTGACATGGTCATTTTCTTTCTTTTTTTTTTTTTTAAACAATAATATAATTTGTTTTATGGAAGTATTTAAAAAGAAAATATTATCATCATAGTAAAGACAGAAAGATTCTAAATTCGACAAAAGTTCCTTTTTAAAGGGTACTGGGTGGGGGAAGTTGGGCAAAGTCAGTCCAGGTGGAAGGCACATTGCCTCAGTGAGAGAACTGCCTGCGGTCTGCTGGTTTCTTACTGATGTGTTTAAAGATCTTGGACTTCTCCACTTTCTTTGTTTTCTGGTAGCCGAATCCCCCGCCACCGCCTCTCTTGTTAAGCTTGCCATCATGGCTGCTCACATTCAGATCAACAAAAGGAGGGACCTTAAAACCAAAAGACAGAGCAACCTGAGGCAAATTTAAGTTGTTCACATGGAAGATCGCTTGAAGAGTGGGAGTCACATGCTCGTCTGTAGGACTTGTGTGCTTCCTGGGCAGACTTGTGGAGAAAGTAGTTCTTTTCGATCAGCTTTTCCAGCTGAGACTGGATATCAGAAACTTTAGACCAGGAAAAGTCAAACTGATTCAATGGAACCTTAGACTGTTTCAAGTAACGAAGGAAACCCAACTCTTCAGGGAACAAGATTAGCAGGGCGTGCCCTCTTCCATTCAGGCCTCTGGCTGTTCTACCGACATGATGGATGTATTCCTTGGGGTCATCGGGAGGGTCGTACTGAACAATCCAGTCCACCTCAGGGATGTCCAGCCCCTGGCTGCCACATCATACACAGCAGTATTCCTGAATCTGCGTTGCCAGAATGAAGAAGAAGTGGTTGTTCGCTTGTTTTGCTTTTGCTTTCCGTGGATGGCCAAGACAGGCAGGTCAATGTAGTTCAGCAGCTCATAGTGGTACTTCACAGACATACAAGAGGAAAAGAAGACCATTACTTTCTTCTTCCGGTTCTTCTTAAGGAATGTGAATAGCAGAAGGAACCTCTTCTCAGAGGGACAAACAACATATCCCTGTTCAAGGCCATCCACTGTGGCAACCTCTTTATCGTCGTCAACACCCACGTACAACGGCTCTTTTTTCAGAGAAATTCTTGCCAAGTCTTCAACTTTTCGTGTTTGTGTGGCAGAAAAGAGCATGGTTTGCCTACGTGCTGGCAAAAGTTTAATAATTTGCTTTAATTCTTCCTCAAACCCAACATCCAATATACGGTCAGCCTCATCAATAACCAGACACTGTAGGTTCTTGTACATAAATCCTGGCGTGTTCTGCATGTGGTCTAGGAGCCAGCCTGGCGTGGCCACGATGATGTTGATCCCATTGACAAGCTTCTGCACTTCAGCAGACCTGTTGCTGCCACCCATAATCAGCCCATACGTGTGAACATGGTGTGTCATCAGTTCCTTAAGAACACCAAAGGTCTGCATGGCCAGTTCTCTGGTAGGAGAGAGAATCAGGACTCCTGTTCCATTCCTGGGCATGAACTTCAATTTGACAATGAGCTCGATCACAGGGATGAGGAAAGCCAGGGTTTTGCCGCTGCCGGTTTTTGCAGCCGCCAGAAGATCCCTTCCTTCCAGAAGTGTCCTGATACTTTTATGCTGGATCTCCGTCATGCCTTGAAACTCATTTCTTCTATGGCCTTCAGGGTGTTCTCATTGACAAGATTAGACAAGGAAGCAAATGAAGTGTCCTCAAAAACACCTGTCAGTCCTAGGGGCAGGCTGGGCACCTCCTGTCATCTGCCTTCTTCACAACATCTTCTGGTTCCTCACAAGCCTCAGCGCTTTCTTCAGTTTTTACCTTTTTTGTATCAGGCCCGGCATCATCTGCCACTTTCCTCTTTTCTTCTTTTTCTTTTTTAGTTCTGAATCAGGAGACGGTGTTGCTGCTGCTTCTCCATTGGCAAGTTTTTGGGGTGACTTTTTAACTTTGGCATTTTTCACAGTCTCCTCAGGTATGCCTCCGCTGTGTGCTTCTGCTGAGCCCACTGGCATAGAATGCTTCAGGGCCTTTTTAGCTTTTCCACCTTTTCCTGTTTCTTTAGGCACATCTCCTATAGCTGTGACAGGCTGGTGTCTGATGCTTCTTGCAGCTTCAGGTTCCACTGCCGCAGCTTGGTGTTCCGCTTTTTGATCTTCTTGCGCAGGAGTTTCATCTGTAACTGCGACATGTTGCCGGGACACCCAGTCGTCTGCACGGAGCGACTGATGCACGTGCGCCAACATGGTCATTTTCAACTGTCTGAGGCCAATTCCAAAGGATCCTTCTTCTGGCCCCACAGATACCAATCATATGTATACACATGGTGCATGCATATGCACATAGGTCAAAACATGCATACATATAAACTAAAGAGAAATAATTAAAATGTCTCACAGTAACAGAAAACTTCACAGTCCCAGTTGAGGTCTGCCTGTATCCAAACAGTGCAGATCCAAGGGGGATAGAACCAAATGCCTGGCTGATTTGAACTTCTTAGTGACAGGGGAGTTCCCTCGAATACTGTCACACACAGTGATGGCTTTACCGGATGTCCCTTATCACCTGACACTTGGCTTTCTCCGTTCTTCCACCTTGCTGGAACTTGTTAGTATACCAGTCCACACTGGGGTCTCAGGCTAGCCAGTGAGTCCAGATTAAGATCCTCAGGACTAAGGATAAGCTTATACCCACTAAAAGACTTTTATGGAGTCATAGAGGAGGAGGGGTGTCGCGTTTCTTGTTCCTGCTCTGGGTCTTAAAATCAATGTTTTTATTCAGCCTTCTTTCACCAGAAATTTCCTTTCTGTGGTTGTGCTATTCTCCTGCTAGAATTTAGTCACCATAGCAACAGTACGGGGGAGGGGGCGCCCATGAGGGCATGGCCCCCACAGTGACCCCCACAGTGAATTAGTACATTATAAGCGCAGTAGGTTAGTTTTTGTGGGAGTGGACTCCTAATAAAAACAACAAGTTCAGAGTCGGGCTTGCTGGCACAGGCTTGTTATCCAAGCTTGGAGGTGAAGGCAAGAGTATCAGGAATTCAAGTCCAGCCTGGTGAGGCTGAATTTCATTTAAAAATTAAAATAAAAAAAAACTTAGCCTCTTTGCTCTCTCAAGTCAAATTATTTGGCGGATGGCTGGCCCTGTCAGCAGTGGGGGAGTGTTCCTGGTGTCCCACAAGCTCACAGTGCCCGATGCTGTCAGGGTTTGAAACTAGGGCTGTTAGAAAAGCAACAGGCACAGAAGCATCATCCCTCCATCACATTAACTTTCTTTTTCCTTTTCTTCCTTTCCTTCCTTCCTTCCTTCCTTCCTTCCTTCTTCTTCCTTCCTTCCTTCCTTCCTTCTTCCTTTCTTTCTTCTCAAGACAGGGTTTCTCTGTGTAACAGAACTCTGCTGTCCTAGAACTCACTTTGTAGACCAGGTTGGTCTTGAACTCACAGAGATCTGCCTGCCTTTGCTTCCTGAGTGCTAAGATTAAAGGCATGTACCACCATGCCTGGTAGGGCCACCTTTCTTGATGATAAATGCTCTCAAACATGTCTTTCTTCTTTCTTTCTCTCTCTTTCTTTTTTCTCTTTCTTTCTTTCTTTCTTTCTTTTTCTTTCTTTCTTTCTTTCTTTCTTTCTTCTTCCTTTTTCCTTTCTTCCCTCTTTTTTTTTTGGGGGGGTCTGGGTCTCATGTAGCCCAGGCTAGCCTCCAAGCCTCCAATTTCCTATGTAGCAAAGGATGATCTTGAACTTCTAATCCTCCTGTCTCTATCTCCAGATGCTGGGATCACAGTGCCTTCCTACCCAGTTTATGCAGTGCTGGGCTCTGAACCAGGTGTGTGTATGTGCTAGGCAAACAGTCTACCCACTAAGCCACATATCCAGCCCAGGAAACAACTCTTCCTACCCTTGTCCATAGGCATTTGTCTATCTTTATTTGTCAAATATTGACTAATTGATAATTCATTCATTTTTTAAAAATATACTGGAATCACAATCCAGGATGTTTTACATGCAAGTGAGTTATGTCCCACATCTTTCACTCTTCGTTCTTGGAGACAAGTCTGGAATTGCAGGCATGCACTGCCTTGTTGGACTGAAGAAAGCCCTTCTGGAACAACTAGATGTTTACATGCCAGCAAGCAAAAAGATAGGGATGGAGGGAGGGAATGAGCAAGGGAGAATATATAATATAAATAAATACAAATTCATCCAAGGTGTAAAAGTAAAACATAAAACAATATAATTCCTAAAAGGTAACAGTAGACTAGAAATGACCTTGGTTTTGGCCAATATCTTAGTCACTTGTCTGTTATTGTGACAAAACACCAGGATGGGCAGCTTATGGAGGAAGGGCACTTATGGGGGGAAGGTTTACTTGGGCATACAGTTCCAAAGGTTAAAGAGAGCCCCTGATGTCAGATACAGCATGACAGGAGGCAGCGGGCATGATGGCAGGGACAGGAAGCTGAGATCACATCTTGACTTGCTATCAAGAAGTAGAGTGAAGTGCTGGAAGTGGCAGAAGGCTTATAATTCTGAGACCCAGGTCCCATATAGGTACCAGGTACCAGACTATGGTTGCAGCCAGTCTGGAGTGAGCAGGGCAGTCCCCACTATTCTGTCTTCCAGATGTCCCCAGCTGTTCTCACAGTTATCTGCTGGGTTGTACTGTAAGGAAAACATTTCCAGGTTAGCCTACATATTGATTTTTAACTTTAAAAATCCAGATTGTATTAGTTATTTCTCTCATTTGACAAAATATCCTGGTGTAGTGGTTTGAATAGGTTTGGTCCCCAGAGACTCATGTGTTTGAATGCTTGGTCCACAGGGAGTGACACTATTAAGAGATATATCCTTGTTAGAATAGGTGTGGCCTTGTTGGAAGAAATGTGTCACTATAGGGCTGGGCTTTGAGGGGTCCTAGGCTCAAGCTCTGCCAAGTGTGGAATTAGAATCTTCTGCTGCCTTCAGAACAACATGTAGAACTCTCAGCTCTTCCTCCAGCCCTATGCCTGCCTGCCTGATGCCGTGCTTCCTGCTAGGATGATAATGAACCAAACCTCTGAGACTATAAGCCAGCCTTAATTAAATGTGGTCATTTATTAGAGTTGCCCTGGTCACAGTGTCTCTACACAGCAATGAAACCTTAACTAGGAAGCCTGGCAAGAGACAATTTAAGAAGCGAAAGGTTCATTTGGCTCACAGTTTGAGAGAGCACAGTCCATTACAGTGGGGGCAGGGGTAGGGGGAGACATAGAGACAAGAGTAGGAAGCTGCTGACCACACTACATCTCCATTCAGGAAGCAGAGTGTTAACAGGAAGTAGAGTGAGGTCATGAAACCTCAAAGCCTACCCTCAGTGAACTACATACATCAGCAAGGCTCCACTTCCCAAAGGTTCCACAACCTTTCCAAACAGCATCGCCAGCCAGAGACTAAACGTTCAAACATGGGCCTATGGGGACATTTCACATTCAAAACCCAGCAGTGATATAATAAAACTCAACAATACTTTAAATGCACAATTTGTTAAGTTTTAACCCAATTATTGGCCAAATTTGCCTTTGTCTGTTTGTGTGGCCAGGATAAAACACCACCAGCATGGACCTTCTGCAGTTTGAACCTTGGTAGTGGCCAGAAATTCAAGGTCATGTTGGTCAGGTTGATTCCTGGTGAGGATACTTTTCCAAGTCTACAGAGGGCCACCCCGTTGCTGTGTGCTTACAAGGCCTTCCCCTCAGGTTTCTCCCTTGTTTCTTTTAAGAATTCCAGGCTTATGAGATTAAGCCCCCGTCCCCCCAAGCTGCTCTTGTGACTTCATTTATCTCATCCTAAGAGGCCACTCTCCAAATGGAGCCACGAGGCAGGGGTAGGCTTCAATATATGAATTTAAAGAGGAGTAGCACTGTTAGCTTTTTTTGTTGTTCTACAAAATTTTATTATTTCTTTATTTACAGAGCAACAACCAGACTCCAAATTCAGGAGAGCAAGAAGGCTACCATGTTATGTGGGCCAGGCTGGAGCATGGCAGTTATCTTTGGCTTTGAACCCTTCTGAAGGGTTTACAAGGACTGGTAAGTAGGATGTAAAGATAGAGAATGCACTCGCAAATCTTTTAAAATGTGGTCTTCTAAGTAAGGCCTGCACAATGACACCATTTGGCTGCCCAGCACAGATGGAGGAAATCTCACAAGGCCTCATCCATAGATGAACTACAGTATTAATGGCTGCTGAGAGAAGAGAGTCTTCTCTAGGTTATTTAATATGAGCAAGACTAAATGGACTGTCAGTCAGTGTTCTGCTACTGAGAAGAGACACTATGACTGAAACAAACCTTATAGAAGAAAGCATTTAGTTGGAGTTGGCTATTGCTTTCAAAAGCTTCATCCATCTCATCACAGTGGGGAGCACAGCAGTAAGCAAGCAGACAAGCTGCTGGGGAAGGAGCTGAGAGATCAACATTCTGATCTGCAGGCGGCAGGAAGAGAGTGGCACTGGGCCTGGCTTGGGTTTTTGAAGCCTCAAAGCCCGCCCCCCATGACACACTTCCTCCAACAAGGCCACACCTCCTAACACACTCCATGACAGCTAAGCATTCAAATATGAGCTTGTGGGGGTCATTCTTATTCAAATCATGACATGGGTTCAACAGGTTTCATTCATTCATAAATAGATGGGTGGATGGATGGATGGATGGATGAATGGATAGATAGATAGATAGATTAAAGAAGAGCAGGTCGTGAAGTTGAAAGGGGGTGGGAAGGACACCAGAGGAGCTGGAGGGGAAAAACAGTGGGTTGGAAATGATATAGATACCACATTTGTATATAAACTTCTCAATAATAATAATAAAACAACTATTAAAAACCCAAGGAAGGCAGTTGCGTGTGCTTTATAACCATTCGTGTCACCATGCAAATGACCCTTTCATTCTGATTCTACTGTGCATGTTTCAAAGACATTATTAAATAATATGTGTGTGTGTGTGTGTGTGTTATATATATATATTGTATTATAAAAGAAGTTCTATGGGTGTTTATTAAATGATATGCCACTAAGCTACATTCCCGCCTTCATCTTTAACTTTTGAAGTCTAATTGTTTATCCGAGTGTATGCAAGAGATTTTTCTCCATAAAACTTTATTATGCAATTGTTAAAATATTGAAAAAAAATCAAAGCCACTTCAGTGCCCACAACAGGAGAGAGGCTAAGTAAAGGACAGTGCCCTGCTCGGTAGCTATGGATGAAACCTAGGGTGGTAGCTTTGAATGGTACCATCTAGTGAGTGTTTAATAAAAGGCATTGAACAATGATCAGTGGTTATAGTTTAGGATATGAAGAGATATCCAGGATACTGCACTAAACTAAAAACAAACAAGAAGCAGAATTAGGCCAGTAATATGGCTCAGTGGGTAAGGGTGCTTGCCACCAAGTCTGAGGACCGAATTTGACTCCCAGAACTCACACAGGGAAAGAAAAGAATGGAGAATGGATTCCTGCAACTTGTTCTCTGACTTCCACAAAGTACCATGGCATGTGCATGTGTGCACATAAACATACATACATACATACATACATACATACATACATGTATGTTAATAAGTCTTTGAAACACATTTTTTTTATTTTTTAATTTTTATTTTTATTTTTTAGTTTTAGTTTTTCAAGACAGGGTTTCCCTGTGTAGCTCTGGCTGTCTGGAACTCACTCTGTAGACTAGGCTGGCCTTGAACTCAGAAATCCACCTGCCTCTGCCTCCCAGGTGCTGGGATTAAAGGCATGCTCCACCACTGCCTAGTTGAACACAATTTAAAATGGTATTAATGTTTTGATTTTTAATACTCAATCAGCACATTAAAAGAAACTAGGATGTGTGATAGCTGCCATAGAGCTTGGCCCAGAGTGGTGAGAGTAATCGAGTTTATAGTTATTGTTTTAAAATATCTCTCAGTTTCCCCAATTAAAAGCGCACACTATTTCTATAATGAAGCCACATTAGAAGCTACCCTGAAAAACTCAGTTGCTTGAGAATGAGAACAGAGCCACCTGGCTTGGCAGGTGTTCATGGAAGTGACCACACACAGGTGAAGTCATAGATACAGGTGGCATCTGAGTCACAGAGGTATGGGCAGCTGGAGGTAATTCCCTTGAGTGCCTCTGGGACTCAGTCACTACCTCTGTGAAATGGGTATCACAGTAGGTGCCTTGGAAGCCTGCTTAGAGCTTCCTTTGAACATCATTCCTTTTGATTCCTTGGAGCATCATTCTTCCTGGGCATGTTGTCTCGTGCATGAGTGACAGCTGACAAAGGTGGAAACCTAGAGAACACTGCACAGCCTGCAGGCAGCTGAGCAGGTTGGAGAGTGTCCTTCCCAAGTGTCTCAGTTTTAAACCTTTTCCAGGCAGCTGGTCTGATCTGAGAGTCTTCTCTGCAAATGTGCTTATCTGAGAGGGAAACTCAGCTTTTCTATGTACTCAGCCAGGGAGGGGCCT
Source organism: Mastomys natalensis (assembly GCA_021653895.1). NCBI lineage: Eukaryota > Metazoa > Chordata > Mammalia > Rodentia > Muridae > Mastomys > Mastomys natalensis. Next base: position 77,539 of record JAJTUV010001650.1, on the reverse strand, counting down.
AGTAAATCTGATCAGTTTCAGGGACTTCCTGAAGCTATTTTGGGTTGTTTACCTTCCTACATAAGGGGCTTCCACGCAGGATGGACTATTTCAGGATGGAGGAAACTGTTACACAGGGGCAGGCCGGAACTCCAGGGCCATCGCCTAGCATGTGCTGCAATGCAGAAGGTGAGTGCTCAATTATGATCAGAAGGAAACCTAGAATGGCCCAAGCTGGTGGGACTGAGTCTAGAGAGAGCAGCCTGAGCCTCAGCTGTAAACCTGGATCCCTATTGCTGCTTCTGCTGGGAATGGTATTGGTCAGAAGACTCTAGAAGGTGCGCATACCTACTGAGGGCCTCTCAGGGCAAGCAAGGGCTAGTCAGCTGGGAGGACAGAGGAAGGGGGTGCCATCTTTAAAGGCCCAGGGTGTGGGTTTGTATTGTGTGCAGTGTGCAGTTCTAGCCTTAGGGGTGGCTAATGGGACAAGAATCCACTTCCCAAACAGCTCTGTAGATGGGTGAGCAATTCCATCTTTGTCTGGAAGAGATGGGAAACGAGTGAAGGGCTTGTGCGGGGAGAGAATTCTCCTTGGAATTCTTTAGAATTCCAAGCCACCCGAGGCTCAATAAAGAAGAAAGATCCAGAGGAAGGAAGCCGGTGAGGATGCTGTTTTTATAGTACTAAGAGGGCTGTGGTCATGGAGATGAGAGAGTCTCTGAAAGTCGTGGGGAAGGGTGTTCATGAAGCTTTGAAATGGGGTGAGTGCTAGAGGGTGGCTGCCAAGCTCCCGGGGAGGTCCCTCTTCAAACCAGCAAAGAAAGTAGGAGGACAAGAAGAGAGAAGGAAAGGAGAGGAGAAAATGTAGAAGAAAGAACAGGAGAAAGAAAAGGAGCAGGAGAGGAGAAACAAGTTAGGAGTAAAAGAAGAGGAAAAAGAAAGAGAGGAGACCATGAGGGAGGTAGAGAGGGTAGAGAGGGAGGAACTTATGTCTGCTGTTCTCTGGGGGGCTAAGATGCTACCCAATGAAGTCAGGTTCTCCTCCATAGTCTCCAGTGAGCCTCACTGCCCTGCAGAGGCCCCTCTAGGCTTAATGAGGGACTGTGGTGCCTGGAGACTGCCCATTACTGAGCTGAGTTTATTTTGAAGTCCAAGACAGGAACGGCTGTCTCAACTAGGTATGTGTTTACACCTCCAGGCCAGTGGCCAGAAATAGACACTTTGTCATGAGCTCAGAACTGGGCCCAGGCCACAGAGAGAGGCTGGACCTCAGGTCAAACAGGGGAGAACAAAAATTTCCAAGGCTCCTCTGGTGTGCCAGGCAGGGTGGGAGCTCCACGGTTGGGAGTGCCCTGGGAACTGTACTGGGAATCTGTGGTTCCATAGTTTCTAGGAGGCACTGGGTTCAACTATGCGCAAACATGGCTCTGTCACCAGATGTCATCAGCACTGAGAAAGAAGGGTGATCAGGACTGGAGAGCCAGCATAGGCTTTCAGAGAGGGACATCCCTGCTGATGATTGAAGCAGGGGCCACTGAGGCCGGTGATGATTGTAAGTGCACCTCCAGGGCTTGCTCTACTCAACAACTGGAAGGGTTTCAAATACAAAAGTCCACCCTAACTCCTCTGGATGCCCTATAAGATATATTCATTGGCATCCAGCTCTCTGGGGTAGCTGAGAGCTCTGGGCTTACAGACTCAACCTAATCCTTCCTCTCTTGCAGAGGGCTGTCTTCTCCCTGTGTGCCTCGATGTGTCCTCTGTCCCTCTTATTTAATTTGGGCCCTCTGTAACTCAGTGTGACATCATCTTAATTATAGCTGAGAAGACCTGTTTCCACATAAGGTCACCTCCACATGTCCCAGATGAACTTCTTTTGACATGGGGGTTACTGACTAGAGATGGGCTAAGGGGTGGGCCAGGGTCATATTGTGGGGTTCCAGGAGGTCATGCTGAGAGTTAAGGCAGTGTATAAACACCCTCTTTTCCATGTGACATGGATGTGCTGGAGGAGAGTCCTTGCAGAATAGACTAGGAGTCAGACCTCTGAGGGGCTATTTGAACTTGAGGGCTTTCAGGTCCTGGCTCCTCCTTGCAGTGTGGCCAAGTGTGCTGATGTCTGATGGCCCCTAGATTTATTCCTTAGCAGCAATAAAGCTGGAGTAATGTGATTAGAGTGGTGACAGCTCCTTGTGGATGTCTGGGGTGTTTGTCTTCTTCCTCCAGAGGACCTGTCCCTGAAGACAGTGAGGCTCCTGCCCTGGCTCCGGGGAAGGACCCTTAGCTTTGTCAGTTTCACCCTCATTCTCTCAAAGCTGCAGATCAACATGGGCTCCCTGAGCTCATGGAGGCTATGGCAACTTGGATCCCAAACCACATCTCCTTCAAGAGGGCTGGTGGCCTGGGTACCCATGGCGCATCTCTCTCCTCTCTCCTCTCTCTCTCTCTCTCTCTCTCTCTCTCTCTCTCTCTCCTCTCTCCTCTATCTGTGTGTGTGTGTGTGTGTGTGTGTCTCTGTGTGTAATAGTTCTCTGTATCTGCTTGGCAAGGTCATGGTGCCTGCGGACTTGATTGAATACTGGTCTGGATGTTGCCGGGAATGGATGAACTTTTGGAGTCAGAACTGTGAATAAAGCCAGTGGGCTTTTGGGGTGCAGGCTGCCAAAGGCCTTGAGGATACAAATAGAGAGTCCCAAAGAAAGGAGGGTTCCCTTAAACCATGTCCCAGAAAAAACAGGCTGGCCTCCTAGCCCACGGTGTCAGCTCTGTCTTAACTTTCCCTCTGCCTGCTGCTTTATAGAGTTCAAACTTACCAGTCCCCACTACTGTACAGGTGAAGTCCTTAAAAGTCTCTCTTTGCAGCCTGCATTTTGTTTTACTTTTTGTTTGTTTTTGTTTTACAGCGTCAGATGTGTAGACAAAGCTGATCTTGAACTCAGCTGTCCCATCTCAGTCTCCTGGGTACTGAGATTAGAGGTACTATCAAACACAGTTGGCATGCACATTTAGGTTACTGGATAGACTGATGGAGGGAGGTGATAAATGGATGGATAACTAATCTAGATAGATAAATGGATAGATATATAATTTGGTGTAAATTTGTATACACATATACCATATACATATATATGTATTCATATACCACATATATTTGTGGATGAATAAGTAGGCGAGTGAGTAGATGGATATCTATAGATGTATATATATTTGTACATACATACATGCATGCATGCATACATACATACATATACACATGTGTGGATGGGTGAGTAGATGGGTAGACAAACAGGTAGATAGGTGTGTATGGAATATGTATACATTAGTTGGTGGATGGATTGACAGACTAGGATAAATGGAGGGATGGTAAGTAATGGATGATCTTATTTTGGCTCATGGTTTCAGAGGGTTCAGTTCATCACAGTGGGGAGGGCATGACAGTTAGGAAGCAGAGAGAAAGAGAGAGAAAATGAAGAAGAGGAGGGGGAAGAGTGCAAGCATATGCACAAATGTTCGTGCTAGCAGTGTCCCTGCCTTTAATTCTCTTTGGTAGCACAGCCTATGGGATGGTGCCATCCACATTCTACACCCCCCCGCCCCCGGTAATTAACAGAGATGTACCAGTCACAATGACAGTTTGAGCACAGTGAGTGCATACATGGTGAATGGAGCAGGGGTGGGGGATGGGGGTGTGCTAGTGAGTGGAAGGATAGAGGTTAAAGGACAAAGATGGCGGAAGGACGGAGTCTTGCTAAAGGTGGTATTGGTTCCTGCACAACACCACCAATATGTGACTGGGACCAGGTCACAATAGCTGAACCAGTGAGAGAGCTCCCTGGGAGATGCTTGGATGATAGACACAGCAAGCTAAGTTTCATTAAGACCACCCTGTGATCCACCTACTCTGCCCTTTGCTTTGCTACTGCCATCAGGCCCAGGCAGGGAGAGTAAGTCATATCTTCTCCTATCACTTTAGGTGTCTGGGGACAGTACTAGGACAGAGGAAGCTGTGACAACTTCCACATACCCATGGTAGATCTTTGTGAATGGCACACATTTGAGGACAAGTTTGGTTTCTTCCTTTGGTGGTAATTTCTTTCCCAGTGGACCTATGATGTCATCAGCTGCTGGTGAACTGGGGTGAGGGGATGCACACGCATGTATGTGCTATCTGCTCCCCGTGTTGGCTATCAGGCTTCAGGTGAAGGATGGCAGCACAAGATGTAAATGCCAGTGACAGAACTCTTGGTTTGTGTCTCAGTGAATGCCTGGACTTTGGGGAGGTGCCTAGGCCCTGCCAGCTTCAGACAGGTACCAGGACCCTCATCAACTGAGTGTCCTTAGGACATTCAGCAATGTTAAACACAGTTTAACCACATAATGCATCTTATACTCATCCAAAGGAGGTAGATGGGGTTTCCATTTTACAGATGGGAAAACCAAGGCTCATGAGAATAGATAGATGACTTGCCCAAGGCCACGCGGGTAGACAGGAGCATTGTTGGAGCTTAAATTTCAATGCCAAGCCCCTCTAGTCCCCAGTCGCTGGCCTCTGTGTGCAGCCTGGGAAAGCAAATTCTCTAGGATATCTATAAGGCAGAAGCTGTTATACACACTGGGCACTCAGAATGTTAGTGATCTCGTACAAGGTCATACATCTGGACAGGGATTCGGAGTTCTTGCACCATGGGTAGTAGCTAGGTTAGGGTGACGTCCATCTCTGCTAAGGAAGAGTGCCTAGATGTTCATTAGTGTGGCTTTCTGGCTTCAACTCTCCTCTCCTCACTTACCAAGGTTGCTCAGTGACAGGACCCTGGGGTTGGAGGGCTAAGGTGCATGCCTGGCAGTGCGAATTGGGGAAGGTTATGTGCTGGGATGGTCGGGATTATCTTCTCTGTGGAGGCATGAGGAGCCTTCCAACAGTCTGCTGCCCTCCTGCCTCCCCTCCCATCCTCACCCTTTGGTGAGTTGTCATAGCAACTACTTGGGCATGTCCAAGGAGTTCCCTTCAATAATCTGGGCCTCTGATCTCTGGCAGGACTGTAATGAAGGAACAGTTTGTTAGTGCTGACATTAACATGGAGGAACCCAGCGGCCTCGTTCACGTCCTTTGAGAAGTCTGCTCAGGCCAGCTGACGGCAGGGCAAACTGTGAAAATATTTATTTGTTCAGCTTCCTGTGGTGAAAGTCAGTGTTTACAAGGTCAACTCTTTGTAGTCACTGGGGATTTGGGGAGGGGGGTACGGGAAGAGCAATATCTCGGGACCTGATTGTGTCCACATCCCCACCCCCACTCCATTTGCTCAATCCAAGGCTAAAGCTAGTGGATCAGTGTCCAGTGAGCCGGAAAACTCCATTGGGACTGGACTGTGCTTGGCTGAGTGACACATACGAGGTTCTGAGAGTAAGTCACTCATGTCCACATGTGCAGATGTGGTTTAGGGACATGCCTGGGGTCACACAGCTAGTAAGCACTGGGATCCAAGTTCATACTCAACTAGATTTTTCCATAAGATGAAGATTTCTCTCTAACAAGGTGGGCCTGCTGTCTCAGGAACTCCAAAGTTAGGAGCAGAAGGGTGTGTGTGTAGTGTGTGTGTGTGTGTGTGTGTGTGTGTGTGTGTGTGTGTGTTTTTAGCTCTTTCTTAAAATTTTAACCTGGGTCTGGAGAGATGGCTCAGCATTTAAGGGTGCCTGCTACTCTTCCAAAAGACCTGATTTGGGTTCCCAGCACCCAGAGGATCCAATGCCTCTGGCCTCTGGGGGCACCTGTATTCACATGTACATATACTCTCATACAGACACGAGGATACCACACACACACACACACACACACAACATACTCTCTCACACACACAACATGCAGAGAGACACAAACAACACATCCACTCTAAGAGACACACAAACTGCACACACACATATACACACTCAGAGCAAATTTTTAATTAAAAAAAAATCAAAGTCGATAGCACCTAAGGAACCCCCCAGTGTGTGTCATACACACACACAGACACATACACACACACATCACACACACACATACCTGAAAACACAGATGCACATGAACACACAGAGAATTAACTTAGTGACAGGGTAAGGTGGATTATAAGAAAATCAGCCATAAAACCAAAGCGTCAGGACCTGTGTCTGTTTTCTTTCTTCTTCCATGAGATCTGAGACAGATGGAAGAGTCCAGATTCTAGGAGCTCAGATGAGTCCATTTTCCAACCTTCTCCTACCCCAAGGTCTGGGGTTCCTTTGGCCCCTAGACCTCAACTTCAAGTGTTGGGAAGGCACCATTTTACTTGAATTGTAAGGTTCTAGCTGGAGCTCAGGAACTCAGCCACTCTCAAGCCTTGAGGGAGTTGCCTAACTTCTTGGAACCTCTGTTTTCTTTTCTGTGAAATGGGTCTAGTGAGCCACACAGTTTGATCACTGAACAGGAAAAAAGAGCTTGTCAAACCCTGGGCAGACTTTTACCATGGGCAGTGCTTCTGTAGGAAGAACACACTCTGGAGTTGGGGCAGAGGTTCTGAGTCCAGAGTCTGAGCCGGTCATGGTACCACCTGGGTCCTGCTTGCTCACTATGTCATCTGACACTCATGTAACCTAAACTGGATCTTCCATACTCACAGGTCATGTGGTTGTAATCCTCGGTAGCCTGTGTCTGCAGGCTGCAAGTTTTATGCACCTAACCAGTGTAACTCCATGCCTGTGTACCCACCCACTACGCAGAAGTACAAAGGGAAGGTTGGCAAGGCTGGGTGGCTTTTCTAGGATCCCTCGAGTCTTCAGTGGCAGTCTGGCAGCACAGTGTGTCCTGATCAGCTTTCCTTGTCCTGGTTTTTGGCTGGAGCCCCTGATTCTTTCCCAATGGCAGAGTATGAAAGTCCCCGCCTGTAGGGGTTTCCTGGGTGCCTCTGCTACCATGCATCACAGGACACAGCAGAGCCCCTGCCTGCCCCAGCAGATGGCTTCCCAGTTAGATGCGAGTCACTGTCCAGCTCAGCCACCAGGCGGCCTACAGGCCAGGCATCAGGAGGCAGGACGGCTACCCAGCCTGCTTGGAGCCTCTCTCAGCAGGAGCCTGGTCCCCAACTGTCCCCTGAGGTCAGATCCATCACTTGGTGGCTGCACTCCATCAGGCAGGCGCAGCCGGAGGGTCAAGTGGCCCATCACCACCACCGGGCGCTGGGAGCCCACCATGGCCATATTTAATTTAATTAAGGCTGTCAGCACTATTGATTTCAGCAGTTTCAATTACTAGGCTGTTATGGTTTCTGGATCAACTGATCTGTGATGGGTCCTATCAGCAAAGACACACATTGAGGAGAGAACCCTCCATCTCCGTTAAGCCTGACACACGCCGCCAGGGCCTGTGAGTTATTGCTTCCATCCAGCCCAGCTCCCCTTCCCAGCCTCATAATTAATTTCTCATTAGACAGCTCTTTATTGTTTAATTTGTGCGGTTTATAATCAAATTGGGCACATTAATTGTCGTTGGATTTAAGGCGAATGGAAAAGAAAGGGCTTCAATAACTTACTCTTCCATGACTCCCGACAAGATAAAACAAAGCCGGCGGAGAAGTGTCAGCTTCTTACATTATAAATTAGTTTTTTTAAAGAGCACGGGCATTTAAGACGCAGTTATCACGCATTTAGTAATTATAAATCCTACACTGCAAAACAATTATTGAGATATAATTATGCTGCTTGGCTCTTGGGTAGTGAGGCTGTGTGATGGGGAGATTCTTTCTTGTGTACAAGGGGTTCTCTTAGTTTGGGGGTAACCATGCCAGTGGGAAACTAAGTTCTTGAATGTAGTATGAGTGCTCCTATGTATTTTAGATTGTTTACTCTAGAGGGTGTGACAAATGGAACAGGCACTGCTGGGCTATGTCTGCCCTTTAGAGATCTGCAAGATCATCCAGAGGCCCTTCTGTGAGATAGCCGCATGGGAAAGGGGATGATTGGACCCACTTGCAGGGTAGCTAGATCCACCTGTAGAATGGTCATCCAGGTTTCCTAAAGGAGGGACACTTGAAAGAGGAAGGTCTTTACCCAATGGTGTGTGTAGGGGGGTGCGGGCAGTGTAGGCAGGCGCCTGGTGAGCAAAGGCCTGGCTGAGGTTCACAATGACCGTTCTTTGGAAGTCAAAAGCTAGTGGTAACAGTAGGCAAAGGAGATCCTCAAGGCCATCCCAGCAGGACTGAGGCTGGGTCCAAGGAGCCACAATGGGATGGGGAAGACTTATGCTGGCTGAATGCCCCCCTCAGTGTCTTCCAGTCTGTTTAACCTATCACACTGTTTCATGGTAGAGTCTATCTGCATTGAAGACTGTGGGCCTTGCCTTGTAGAAGGTCAAAATGTAAACCCAGGCCTTCACAGTCTACTGTTCTGTATCTGCTGCTCCACAAGTACTTACTATGCCCAGGAAGTATAGGAGATATAGGTGAGTTGTCACAGGACAGGTCTCAATGTGGGTATTGTGCTGGTCTGCAGGAATTCAAGAGAGCACACAATCTAAAGACAAAGGCATGAGATGGGAGCTAAACACAGCCGTAAAGAACCTACTAAGCACAACAGCAAAGAACCTACTACACAGCACCAGAAAATGTACTAAATAGAGCATTAAAGACCCTATTAAACACACCAAAGAACTACTAAACACAGGTCCAGAGAATCTACTTGGTTCCAGCAGTGGGCAAGTATGATGGAAAACCCAACCTATCTGCCTCTGGTAGTAGGTTATGTTGAGATTATATCATCCAGACCAATTTTTTAAAAAGATACTTATTTTTATTCTCTGTGTAAGAGTGTTTTGCTTATATATGTATACATACATACAATACATGTACTACCTGCATAATATGCACATAGAGAGCAGCAGAGGGCACGTGGTCATCTGGAATTGGAGTTACAGGAAGTTGCCAGTCCTTGTGTAGGTGCTGGGAATCAAACCCTGGTCCTTGGGAAGAGTAGTTCACACTCTTTTTTTGTTTGTTTGTTTGATTTTCAAGACAGGGTTTCTCTATATAGCCCTGGCTGTCCTGGAACTCACTCTTAGACCAGGCTGGCCTTGAACTCAGAAATCCACCTGCCTCTGCCAACCAAGTGCTTGGATTTAAGGCATGCGCCACCACTGCCTGACTTAACCACAGCATTATTTCTTTTCCCCAAACCAGCCCATCTTGCCAGGCCTACCTGAGTACCTTCCTCTACAGCCCCTGCATCTTCACAAGTGAACCTAGAGCTGGAGACTCTTGCTGCCCTTGATGGAAGATGCATGAGAACTCCCAAGGCTTCTCAGGGGGAAGAAAAGTACCACAGCTCTTTCCTACCACACTGTCTTTTTAGCCCCGGGGCCCAGTGAGAGGTCCTGAGACAATTTTCTGGTAAACTTTAGCAATAAATCTCTGGAGACATAGTTTGCTCCAAGAAACATTTTGCAAGCACCCAGCTCCCAGGCAGAGACACCCCAGTGTCTGAGACACTAGTTCTGCCCCCTCTGCCCTCTGGAGGCCTAAGTCTAGAGCCTGCCTATTCTCTACACTGGGCTTAAACCTCTTGGACCTGGAGTTGTATTAACAAAGCTTTCAAGCACACAAAACCCGTTTATTGCTTGTGATTCTTTTGTTTGATTTTTGTTGTTAAAAATTCATAAGATATCTTGTTTGTCTAAAACGTCCAAGTCTTTTAGAAATGAATTTTTCTCTGCTGTAATTGTTTAGACTAACACTTCATCACCTACTCCAGGCTCTGTGTGCATCCTGTTTCCCTGTCTGTCCGCCTCCTGCAGTGTCTGCAGAGTAATGGATTTCCCTGTCTCCATGGATTGTCTCAGATGTGTGCAGTAAAACAATGCTCTCTCCCATGATACAGTGACATTTGCCTCTTGCATACACGATGGTTTTCATCCTTAATTCTTCATTTTCTACCCTGTATGCCAACCTGAGTTTCCAGAACCTCCACTATTCTTATTAAAAGCTAGTGTCAAGAAAACTTTGTGGCCTAGGTGGTGTGGTACACACACTTGGGAGGCAGAGGCAGGTAAATCTCTTGAGTTCTGAGTTTGAGGACAACTTAATCTACAGCACAAGTTCCAGGACAGCCAGGGCTACACAGAGAAACCCTGTCTCAAAGAACAAACAAACAAATAAACAAAAAAAGGAAAGAAGAAGGAGAAAGAGAGGAGAAAGAAGAGGAGGAGAGGAGGAGGGAGGAGGAGGGAGAGGAGGAAGAAGAGGAGAGAAGGAGGAGGAGGTATCTCAACCCAGCTTGACATAGCAACTTCTTAAGAAATTGATGAGGGACTAGGGTATGCTTTAGTGGGTAGAGTGCTCAGCTAGCTTGAGTGAAGTTCCAGGTTCAACCAATTCTCAGTAACACATAGTATGATGGTGTATGCCCATAAGCCCAGAACTTGGGGAGGTAGATGCAGAAGAATTGGAAAGCCCAAGGTCATCTTTAGCTATGTATAGTATTTGAGGGCATCCTGGGCTAAAGACTCTATCAAAGCTTATTTGTGAAATAAGCTTCATCCTTGGTAAGTGTTTGGGGGAATGAAGTAAACATCTATGAAATGCCTTTTGTCCGATTTCTTGTTTCTGGTCCTGTTCTACTTGTTTGGGCTGGAGACTATACTTGGCTGGTTTTCAAAGCCTTCTCTACAACATCCTCATGAGAGTCCACTCTGGGATACATCAATGTTTTTCCCTTGGTCCCCAAAGCCAGGAAAATGTAGACCTTGAGTTTTAATGTCAAGTGTAAGAAGGGCCCTCTACTTCTTACACTTACACATAGGCCCCTGGGCTTCAGTGCAGGGAGGGGCCTGGCTTCTAGATACTTTGACTTTAGTCAGGAACTGCTGTGCCTCAGGCATGTCACTAAAGGTCTAGGGCCATAGGTCCAGTGATTTATAAATATAATTGGATGAAATAATGGTTAGACAATGACTATGGCACTTCTAATTTTTAAGAACTCTTATAAATCTGTCTGTCTGTCAGCCTGTCTGTCTTGAAATACCTAGCATAGAAACTGCCCTCTTGAAACACTCCTGACCTTATATGAACTCCATGAGAACAAGGAGAGTCCAGCTCTAGATAGTTCTTAGGGTTCTGTTGTTGTAAAGAGACAGCATGATCAAGGTGACTCCCATAAAGGAAAACATTTAACTGGGACTGGCTTACAGTTTCAGAGTTTAGTGCATTATGTCCTGGTGGGAAGCATGGCAGCATGCATCGCAGACATGGTGCTAGAAAAGTAGCTGAGGGTTCTACGCTGGATCAGGTTACTTCCTGGTAACAGGAAGTGAACCGAGACACAGTTTTTTCTTTCTTTCTTTTTTTTTTTTTTTTTTTTTTTGTTTTTTTTTCGAGACAGGGTTTTTTCTCTGTGTAGTCTGGCTGTCCTGGAATTCACTCTGTAGACCAGGCTGGCCTGAACTCAGAAATCCGCCTGCCTCTGCCTCCCAAGTGCTGGGATTAAAGGCGTGTGCCACCACCGCCCGGCGACACAGTTTTTTCAACAAACCATGTCTTCTCTAACATCACACCTCCTAATGGTGCCACTCCCTTTGGGCCATTTTAATTCAAAACTCCACACGGGAATACCATGAAATGGGCCCAACAACACAGACAGCGATGGCCTGTGTGAGAGGCAATCCCTTCATTGATTTCAGATCACTTGGCTCCAACATAGTTTCCTGACAACTGTTAACAGAATGCATTCAAGGTACACATGGTATGCCTACTGTGTGCCAGTGCAGGTCAACAGAGATTCTGGTCCTACTCTGAGGGATGGCAGACTCATGGGGCAGATAGCATATAGGCATAGGAAGATGCTGGTTTTTGGACAGTAACAGCTGGCAGGGGACACTGAGTAGGATGATGAGATTGGGGGTGGGGAACAGAGGAGAAGAGACCAGGATGGGAATACCACTGGGAAAGTCGGGGTAATAGCACTATGGTCATCAACTACCCAGAGGGTTGAACCCAGAGCATGTGAAACACTTGGGACAACAACCTGCACGAGGAAAGTGTCTGCCATCACAGCTGAGGGAGAGCGCTCAGTAGGAGGGGCACTGGAGAGACAGGAGAAACACAGATGGAAAGACTAAGACCTCAGTGGAGCAGGCCACAATGGGAGCCCACAGAGGCTTGGATGAGGAGGAAACTAGGGGTGTATATGTCGGAGATATGGAGAGGGAACTGGCAGGATGTGTTGGGATGACAAAGTGAGAGGAAGCCAAGGGTGCTTGTGAGTGTTCTGCCTGAGCAAGTGAATGATAGATGCTGAGAAGAGGAGGGGTCTGGGAGGAGGGCGGTGCGGGGAGGCAGTCAGCAGATCACTGTTGGAGAGGCCTGCCATAGGGCCTCTCAAAGATGCTGGATCAGAAATCTGAGAGTATGGACTTTAGGCATAGGCTGGTAAAGAAGGGAAGGGAAATGGGAAAGAGGAGAGCAGGGGAGGGGAGGGGAAGGGGAGGGAAGGAGGGGAAGGGAGACGAATGAAGGAAAGGAAGGAGGAAAGAAGAAGTGGAAGGGAAGGGCTCAGAGGAAAGGAAAAAGGGGAAGGAAGGGGGAAGAGGAGGGAGGGGAACAGTCTGGAGCCTGGGTGACATCCAAGGCCTTCCAACATGTACAGCTCTGGCTAAAGGGACAAGTTCAAAGGAAGGCTGAGAGCACTACCCAAGAAGGACTAGGGATCAAGAAGCCTCTTGCTGGGCTAGGCATTTACCTTTTTTTGTTTTGTTTTAGGATTATGTGGAGGCTCCAGAATTTCTAGACAAGGGTCCCTAAAGGCAAAGGGTCCAGGTGATAGGAGTATGAAGCACTTTCCCAACTAGCATGAAAGTTTGCAGATTAACAGACTCATGGTCCCTAAGTCTACTGAAGATGCCCTAATTTCAAAGCCCCTTGGAAGAGGCAACCCAGGCTCCCCGTCTCTGCATCTCTGTCCCAGCTGGGAACTGGTATGCCTGCCAACGGTTGCTGCTTCCAACTCCTGAGTTTTCATTAAGACCCTGGCATCTCCCCAGAGCTTGAAGGAGTCCCGATTAATTACAGGCAAATGTTGGCTCTCCCCCCGGAAATCTGCAGCCCCAGCCTGGCTCCGTGCTCTCTGATTTTATTAAAACCCACCTTGCCAGCCAGGACCCTGGGATTTACAGCCACAGCTAATAGGCTGCCTCCCCAGGAGACATAAATCTGAGCGTTCTACCCAGGGAGCCGCTTGCTGCTAAGAGGCTGGTTAATTGTTCCGCGTCGAGGGGTCCGCAGAGGAATGTTCAATTAGGCCTCGCAGAAAATTTGGAGCATTAAATAAGGTGAACAGGGATAGGGTGCCATTGGTTTTTTGAAGTGGGAAACGGTCCTTGCTTGCTCCCAGGGCCTGTAGCAGGCCCAGTGCCTCCTCTGGGTGCTCCTTCAGGGTCAGGGTGGTGCTTTGAGTGGACAAGTCTGTATCCTTCATCTCACAGCCACGACAGCACTTGGAATTTGGTCAACCACAGATCAGCTGCATGACCTTGCAACAGTCTAATCAACTCTCAAAGAGATGCTTCCTCTTCTGTAAAGTGGGGTGATGCTGTCTTCCACTACCTCATAGCATCGGTGGTGATCTTACTCATTCATCAGATAACTATTTGCTGAGGGGCATTTTTTTTTTTTTAATTTTTATTTTCAGCAAATCAAAAAAAATTAAAAAGCATTCAAACAGAATAAAATGAAAAGAAACAAACAAGCAAAATACCAAGGGTCAGATATACTTATACAAGAATTCTATAGGGCCTTCAAACAAGCAACACTTTTGAGTTATGTTTAAAAAATTCAGAACCACAATAAGCTCCTTCACAAAGCAAATAATATTGAAATAGTGAAATCAAGTGTAGACCCAACAAAATATATAAATTATAGTCCAATATCCCTCATGAATATACATACAAAAATTCGCATTGAAGTAGTTGCAAACTGAATACAAGAGATATAAAAAAAATAATATTCCATGAATAACTGAACAACTGTTTTTTTTTTGAAGACCGTACTCCATATACAGGCTGCATGTTTTGGGATAGCCCCCACTCCAGATGTTTGAGACCTACATGAAAACCAAGCTGCACATTTACAACATATGTGCAGGGAGGCCTAGGTTCAGTCCATGGAGGTAGATCTGTGTAGACTAGGTATGCTCCACGGTTGGTGATTCAGTCTCTGAGAGCTCCAAGGGTTCAGGTTGGTTTACTCTGTTGATCTTCCTGTGCAGTTCCTATCTCCTTAGGGCCCTCAATCCTTCCACCTATTCTTCTTTAAGAGTCCTCAAGCTCCATCCACTGTTTGGCTCTGGATATCTGTATCTGTCTGAGTCAGCTGCTGGTTAGAGCCTCTCAGAGGACAGCTTGCCGGTCTGTTCTCAGGCTGGAGGTTTAGCTCCTGGGAGCTCTGGTTGAATCTTTTGATACTCGTTCTAAAAAGGACAAAAACACCCTCACTTTGGTCTTCCTCCTTCTTCTTGAGTTTCATGAGGTTTATGCGTTGCATCTTAGGTATTGTGTGTTTTGGGGCTAATATCCGCTTATCAGTGAGTGCATACCATGTGTGTTCTTTTGTGATTGGGTCATCTCACTCAGGATGATATTTTCTAGCTCCATCCATTTGTCTAAGAATTGCCGGGCGGTGGTGGCGCACACCTTTAATCCCAGCACTTGGGAGGCAGAGGCAGGCGAATTTCTGAGTTCGAGGCCAGCCTGGTCTACAGAGTGAGTTCCGGGCTACACAGAGAAACCCTGTCTCGAAAAACAAAACAAAACCAAAACAAAAAAAAAAAGAGGGCATTTCTTGTCTCAGTCTCTTTAAAGCGATTACATGATAATGCAGTTGACCAGATGGCTTCAGCATCAATAGTTTCATAGCCTGGGGCTGGTCTGAGATCCAGGTACTGGCATATCCACTATCATCAAGCCAGGGTGCCTTCCTTATTCATAGGAGGTGTTCTCACGTGTCCTCACAGGATAAGGGGGTGTGGGGCAGCTCTCTGGAAGCTCTCTTACAAGAATGCTAACGTAATTAAAGCTCCCCACCATGGTCCCATCACCTCCCAAAGGCACCGCCTTCTCATATGTCATCTTGGGAGGTAGATGTCAGCATATGAAATTGAAAAGCATCCTTTCTGTAGCACCTCTGTGTGCCAGAAAAGTTGCTAGACCCATTGAGGGAGACAACAAGAGCCTGTTCTCAAAGAGTTCCCCTTGTACAAGAGTGTCAAGTAGGGGGACCCTGACGATTAGTATGGGAGTGTGTGGGAGCCAGCACAGACTCTACCTGTTGGAGGACAATACTAGCTAGGAAGACTTCTGAAGAGGTGACATGAGTGACCTTTGTGTGGCAGTGCCCAGCTCAGCATCATAACTTCATCCCAGTGGGCACCTTCACTCATTCTTTCCTAGATGGTGTAGCAGTACAATACCAATACACAACTCACAATACAACCAAAGGTTGAGTGACAGGCATGTGCCTACACAACCATTAGTAGCAGAGCAGATGGTGAAATCTTCACGGTGAGATGAGGGGGCCCAGATCAAGGGCTTCTATGAAGGCTGCAGTGATGGTCATAATCTCCAGATCTCATTTTCTACTGGGTCTCATTTTTTTACTTCAGGTAAAGCCCACCACTAAGTCCCCACCTTGGAGACCTGAACCCTGGGCAGCTCTTGGTAGCTCAAACAGCCCTTTACAAGAATAACTGGCCTGTGTGTCTCTCATATCCAGGCCACAAAGCGTTGGTCAGTAGTGAGAAAATCCTTCTGCAGACTCACAAGTCACTGGCTTTTCATTCTCAGTCCCCTGAGCCCACTGAGGTAGCCTGAGCCTTTTGCATACGCCAGATGCACGAAAAGGACCACACTTGAAAACCCATCTCTTTCCCCTTGGGCCTGGACTACCATCATCAATAAGATGTGAACTGGGAAATGTCCCTTTAGTGTAGGATCCTGGAGACAAGGACACCAACAAGTGAATATGACATTTAATATCTTCACCAACCTCACACAATACATGAAGGGAATATACCCAGAGCACTGTATACCCCATACACAGATGGCTCAGACCCAGGGCTTTCTGTTTCAGTATAAATTATGGAGTGGCAGACACTGTGTTTGGAGCCCAAAGGCTTGTGCTGTGTCTTGTCTCTGCTTACCTTACTACTCTGCCTCAGTTTCCTCTTCTACTGTTAGGAGTGAAATAGGCAGCTTCCAAAGGTTTCTGTCTAGGTCCACAGAGAGAGCTGGTGGGAAAATCACTCCTCAAATGGACCATGCTCATGCTGGAAGAACAGGAGGGATTATCATAATGCTTTACATTTTTATTTTTAACCTGCGTGAAATCCTGAAAGCCAGTGGCTGCCAGAAAATGCTAAGCCATAGTCTGTGCTCCATGGGGAAATCAGGTTGGCTTTTACTGCAGAAGTGCATGGTGCACAACTTATTTATTTGAGAAACATAGAGAGATTCAAGGCCACCTCAGCCAAAGCTCTGTCTTTGGCATTAATTCTGTTTGCACACAGTTAAGGTGTTTTGGGTGTTGTTTGTTAAAACCTGGAGATGAGGTGTTGTCACCATGGTGACAGACTCCTTCACTACCTCCCCTTTTGAGGTCCATCTGTTGGGGTTTTTCATGGCCTGCTGCTGTGAACAACAACTCCTGTTTGAACACAGAAATACTTTGTACCCAAGGACTGAGATAGCCAGGCTCATAAGCACAGGAGCCAAACTGCAACAAGTTGTCAAGCCTGTGCCCTGGCCAACAAGAAGCCTGGGAGACCTCTGCTGCCAGCTCATAGTGTGCCAGCTCATAGCCAGGACAAGTGTGCTGGGAGGCTGGCAGATGGCTACGGCTCCCTGAAAAGTCTGTCCAGTGCAGAGCTGCCTGGAAGTTGCAGGCAGAAAGGTAAACCTTGTGGCCATAGCCCCCGGAACTGCTCTGCCCCTGCTCCTTTCTGCCTACCATTACAGTCTCAGGCAGAGAAACTTGCAACACTCCCTGTGGGGTACATAAAGGAGTGAGAAAGCCCAAATACCAAGGCTGAGAACTCAGAACAGGCTCTACCGTGATTTGCATGGAAGTCCTCTGGATCCAGTGGAACTGGGCTCACAACTCTAGTTCCAGAGTTTAAATGTTTGCTGCTGATGGTCCCACTTTGTCCCCTGATTCTTCTATTGATTTCCAATACCCAGCTACACACAGGAAAGTATGGCTCCAAAAGGCTGAGCTTAGGTAGCAGTCCCAGCCTTTAGCCCCATCCATCTGCCCCACTGTTTCTGCCTTCTGCTTCCCTGCTGTGCACAGGCTCTGTTATTGGCACTGGTACCCTGTCTGGATCACTCAGCCCCTGCCTTCTCTTTACCAATGGAGAGTCCTTGGAGACTCAGGTAGCTACAACAGCCTTTTGAAGCAGTGACTTATGGTCTAACTAAAAGACTAATACCTGGGAGAACAGGGACACAAAGGAAAGATGCTGTCCCCAACTACATCCACCTCTACCACCTTAGAGAAAATATCCTATATGAGGCATGAATAAGTGCACACAGTAAGAGGCCACACATTAGAGGCATGGGTAAGTAGCTGGAGGAAAGCTGACAAAGCAAGGATGCCTATGCTAAAGGGGTGGCCATGGAGGGGAGCTAGGGTGTACATGGCTGAGGGGTAGCATCTAGGGCAGTTCTTCCCCATCCTCCCTTCTCTGCATCCCAATGTATTCCAGAGTACCCCATATGCTCCCTTCAGCTATTGCACCCACTCATCCAGCAGAGCATTGAACAGGGGTCCAGGAGATCACCTGAAAGAGAGAATGGGGGAAACAGTCGAATGCAAAGAACAGCGGCTTGTCTATAGTCTGATCAAACTGATGATTTTACTTTTTTCACAGAGGGGTTATAGCACAAAAGGCAGGATGTGGGGAAAGGGATGACGCAGAAGCATAGGTGTTCAGGAGGAGTACAGCTATCTTCCAGAACAGGGTATTGGCTAGATGAAGGTTCAGGGGACAGGTCACTATGACTTTGCCTATAATTCACTTGTCCTTATCTAAGTTGGTACTATTCACCAAGGCTACCCAAGGTCTATGACTACCCACAAGACCTATGACTACTTGTTCTTATCCAGGCTGGTAAATTTCCACCAAAGCTGCCTGTTTACAATATTTTATAGCTATCTGTTTCAGTGTTTTTCCACAGAGACCCAAGACTTTGTGTTAGCAGGCTGACTTAGGCTTATTGCTGATTTTAGGCCTTCGGTGTATAAGCGGCTGCCCCTGATGCCCACTGGCCCAGCCACTTGTGTGTGGCATCTCCAGGCTAAGGGATGTCCCTCCTGGCCAGTATCCAATGCTTCCTATTTTCATGGAGAACAATTTAATACACAGGATTTGGTCTCTGGGAAGGCTGGAGAGGCTGGCATCAGAAGTGTCATAAAGTGACCACCCAGGGTGGCTCCCACAGCTTTCATTATGTCATTTGAAGGAGAAAGAGGAAGTTTGATCTTCCAGTCTGCTGAGCAGGAGTAAACAGCATTACAGAGATAGGAGTGTTTCATGAGACACACAGAGTGACCACATAGATACAGACCTGAGCATTTAAAACCATACAGGAGCCACTCTGAGCAGTATATAGTAGGTTCCATCTCAAATGGGATCTAGCGAGGGCTGCAGTTAGGATCTGGGGGCAAAAATCAGGAGATTGCTGTTGCCTTTGATACCACCTCTTGACGTCCACAGGGTCAGAAAGCAGACTGTAAGTTCAGAGTGTAGCCATCGCCTGGACCTTCTGCCCTGTCCCTAGTCTCCAGCAGCCCACAAGAGCTAGCTTTAAAAACTTGCCCAGAAAGCACATCCATTGGGGCTGTAAGCACTGAATTGTCCAGTTTGGAAACAATGCAGGCTCAAAGCCACTTCTGCTCCAGTTGCATCTACTTGGTGGGACCCAGAGGGTTGAAGAAGTCTGAGATGGAGTGGTTTCGTTTCCCAGCCCTGCAGCAGAAGGAATTGAGCCGTGATTCAAGGCCAGGGCCTACATCTCCCCTGCATCTCCCATAGCAGCTTGATGATCCCTGGGGGCTCCAGCCAGCCTGAGGATCTCCAACTTATCTCTAGTGATCTCCCTGTGAAATGTAAGTGTCCATCCTTCCTCTCCGGAAGCTTCACCTGGTGTCCACCCTTCCTCTCCGGGAGCCTCACCTGAACCTACTTTGTGCTACCAGGTACAGGAATGCTCTTACTTGAACCAATGCAGCTGACTCCTGCTAATTTTGCTGCTGTCAGATCCCATTACTTGACAACCCATACTGGCATTAGGGGCCCTAGATTGAGCCGATATGTCTGTCCACTGCTTTAAAGCCTTCCATGGCTTCTAGTAACCAAAGGATCAAACCCTGACTACCTCACTACCCTGCAAAACCCTTGCCACCCCCAGCTATAGCCAAAGGGAAGTTCCCAACACACTCTGTTGCGATACCCTGCCTTTTTCCACATCTGGTTTCCTCTGCCAAGTGTCCTCCTACCCTGCTCCAAGTAGGCCGAGCCAAGTCCACAGCTTCTTTCCCAGCAGTTGTGTTCTCTATTCATGACTGTCTCCTTGCCAGTCTCTTCTGAAGGACAACTCTTAGATGTCCTTGACTTGGCCTTCAGGACTTCTGCAAGCCCAAGACTCATGCCCGACATAGAGAGGCAACAAGGCACAGCTGGCTGGCTGCAGGGTGAATTAAAAAAAAAAAAATGAGGGCTTCCAGTCAGTGAAAACTCAGGATGAGGGTAATCCTGGGGTTACCCACCCTCCATCTTCTCCTTCAGTCCTGTGGTGTGTCAGGTGGGAATATTTTCTAGGAGAGGAAACTGAGGCTGGGAGAGAAGAAGGGCAGGGCTGAGAGCAGACACAACCTGAGAGACAGCAGATCGCCCCAGGTCAACACACAGTGCTACAATTAAGTTTCTACCAAGACGGGCCTTTTGATCCAAATTATACAGCCCCTGTACTCCTGAGCAATTAACACTGGGGCCACAGGTGGTACTCACAGCCGGTGAGGCTACGTGGGCGACAGGAGGCATTATCATCTGGTGCCATGTTGCCTGCCCTGTCCGGGCTCTGATATAGGTCCAGCCCAGCCCTTCTGGAGGGCTACGGACTTCTCACAATGTACTGTGAAGCTCTAGGGGTACCTGTTCACTATAGGCTGCAGCCCTGGGCCCCCAGAAATAAAAGGAAAACTTCTGATGGCCTGGTTGCCCCCCTACCGCCTTTCATACTGCCTCAATTCTCCTCTCTCTCAGAGAGGCCCACCCTAATTAAACCTGTAGTGCTTTCCCCTTGGCACACACACTCCCCACACACTGTCCCCTGCATCTCTCAGGAACCTGGCTTACAGTAGACATGTAAGAGATGTTTGTTTAATGAACACATGCTTGCATGCATGAGTAATCACACATGCTAGTAATTAATGGTATGTCTTTGAGGTCCCTTTATCTCTCTGAGTTTCTGTGTACTCATATGAAGAACAAGGAGAAGGAGTGATTGTTAAGGCTACTGAAAGCAACTGGGGAGGTGTTTGACAGGGCCTGAGTTCTTCATGGGGTCTCAACATCTTTTCTTCTTGCCCTTCTAATGGGGCGATACTCCCTCATCCAGTTCCTGCCATGGCACTTGCCAGCCACTTAACATGATGGCATATCTTTGAGTGAATGCTGGGATTGGGTGGGCTATACTTCATCTGATGGGGCCGCATCAACGATGCAATAACCAGGAACCCCAACACCATTAGCGTGTTTATCACATATGTCACAATGGGAGGGGTTGGCTAGTCTCAGTGGGAGGTCCCTGTGGGCAAGCAACCTCAGTTACGCTGGTGGGAAGGAGGAAGAAGCAGGAAGAGGTTGGTTTTGGCACTCTCTGGTCAGCCGTTAGTAAACACTGTACCTTGCACACACTGTTAACATTCACACTTGGAAGACAGGAAGGCTTTGCAATCCTCTTTGCCAACATCACTGTGGGGGAAGGCTTTGCCATTCCCATGGGTCTGAGACACTGGGGTCTTTTCTTTTTTCTTTGGTTTTTTGAAACAAGGTTTCTCCATATAGCCCTGGCTGTCCTGAAACTCACTCTCTAGATCAGGCTGGACTTGAACTCAGAGATCAGCCTACCTATATCTCCTGAGTGTTGGGATTAAAGGCATGCACAACTACCGCCTGGCTTGGCATTGGCTTCTTAAAACGGCTGGGCTCACGTCAACAAAACACATTCACTCAGGGCTCCCTCAACTCCCCACACTGTAGCTCTTCATGTGTGGGCCATTGTTGCAGCACCCACAGGCTCTTTGTGGCTGAGGGGGGGGAGGAGCAAATGTATTTGCAATGGGAAAGATTCTCCAATAATTAGCTTGCATTGCCCCCTTCTAAGGCTACTCCAGCAAACAGCTTGGCTCAACTCTGTAGCTCACTTTGATAAGTCTAGGGTCCAGACCTCTGCTCCTTAGCTGGTTCTCCAGGTGTTTGACTTTCTAGGCCTTCAGCAATGCCGGATGATGTTTGCTGTCTTTGAGTTTGCTAGCAAGTTACCATGAGGAAATCTGGTATGGAAAGCTCAGACGAGAAACGCGGAAAGAGTATGAGGGAACCACCCTCAAAGTGGGAAAGTTCACTGTCATGGTCAAGGCTGAACCCCAAAGCCCTGGAGCTGTGCTAGGGCTTCAGAATGGTCTAGAACCAAGCTGAGCTATGTTCCCAGCATTGGCTGGTCACAACCCCTTGGCTGTCCCAGAGAAAAGGAACATGACCTTGGGCAACCTACTATCCTCCAAGGACACAGTTCCTGGGGGAGGGGAATGAAGCGTTAGGTCATCAGAGGTACATGCACCACACTCAAGCATCCAGCTTCTACCAAGACTGCAGCTTCCAGAACCACAGGATGTCCCAGGCGCATAACGCAATGCCAGGGTCTGGGTGAGTCCCAGGCACACAACTCAGCACCAGGGTCTGGGTGAGCCACTTCTGGCCACGGTAATGTATTCCCACAGTGTGAAGCGTGCACATGGAAGCAGTTGACAGTGCCCCTGATCAGGTGTTTTGTGTTTAGAATGGGCCTTGTGAT
Organism: Mastomys natalensis; assembly: GCA_021653895.1. Lineage (NCBI taxonomy): Eukaryota > Metazoa > Chordata > Mammalia > Rodentia > Muridae > Mastomys > Mastomys natalensis. Next base: position 55,437 of record JAJTUV010001650.1, on the reverse strand, counting down.
TCCTTCTAGGGGACAGTTAAGGCCTCTTCTTCCCCTTCCTGCCTCACAGGGGCCAGCCATGTTTCTTGTCCTTTCTACTTTTTGAAGTGCATGCTTCTCACCTCTGGGTTCTTTACCTGACTATTCTACCCTTCTCCCAGGGCTTGTAATAACATAAGCCCCTAGACATTCCAGAGTGCTCTCCTTACCTCAGGATCTTGAACTTCATAATACCTGTTAACTCTGCTTTACCACGGCCAGAGATCTGCTCAGGGTTCTAATGATTAGGATATGGGTGACTTTGGTTCCTACCATCATGATTTCCAAGTATTTCCTCTGTTGCAAGGCAAAAGCAGGGACAAGTATAGGCCGTAAGGAATGAAATTGATGCAGGTGTACTGACTTGAGCATGTGCCACCGGATATGAGTGCTGGACTCTTCAGGGAGAGGGATTTAACATCTGTCTGAACCACAAGGGACTCTAGGTAGGAGTGCCATAGATGTTGAAGAAAACTATGCCCTTGACTTGGTGTTTTGTGTCATCTTGACATCTGTCAGGACCAGCTCTCAAGAACCCTACCATCATGGTCATAGACTAAGTGCTGTGAAAAGTAAGGTAAACTGTGTTTCATGATTGAAATTTTCATTTAGAAGAGAAACCCCAACTAGCCTTGCCCTGTTCCACATTATTTACTATGACATCTTGGCATCTTTCCCAGAGGCCTGCATCTTTCACAGCCAGGCTGTCCCACCCCAGGGTCTCCATGAGGCACAGCACAGGAGACAAATGGGGCCAGCTCTGCTTTGGGGACTGGGGACTGGCGTCAGCAAGCCCGGTCAGATGAGCTAGCCCTGTGAGGAGGGGCTGTCTCAGCTGGTAAAGCAAAGAGTGTATCAAATAAGTAATAAGGTCATAAGAGGGTAGTTATGGCATCGTAGAACTGCCTGGAAGATTCTAGAAGGTTCTAGAACTGAGATATTCTAAACAGGTACCACAGAAATTCAGAGGAAGCTGGAAAAGAAAAGGAAGGATCCTACTACAACTCTGGGTGGGAATGCAAGGATTATGGAGCTCTTCACAGGGGATCCAACTATCCAGTAATCACTGTTGCTGCCAGGCCCTTAAGAGAAGGTTCGTGGTTAAGATCACTGGGTGCCCTTCCTGAGGGCTCAGGTCTGATTCCTTACACCCACATAACAGCTAACAACTGTCTGTAACCCCAGTTCTAGGGGAATCCAGTGCTGCATCCTGGCCTCCTTGCACATGGTGCAGACATGCATGCAGGAAAAACATCCTACACATAACAAAACCAACAATATTGCTGCTTCCAGCTCTCTGAGAAGGAACAGCAGGAGGGGAGTGGGTAGCAGCCACTGTCAGCAGCCCAGGCTTCAGAGCCCAAGGGTTTGGGTTTCAATTTTGGGCCTGAACTGTTTTGGATTGATGATATCTTTGGCTTGTTTCCTCATTCCTACGAGGACAACATAGCTGGGAGCCTGCAGTGGGTTAACTCTCGTTACCTTCCCTGGCCAAGAGCTGACTTGGGGAAAAGCATCTAGATGACAAAACTTACTGCTACTCTTGGGAAATCTTGTTCATTGTCTTCCTACTCAAAGGAATCTTGGTACTCAAGAGACATATTGCAGTCTCCTTATATGTCTGTATGTGACAGAAAAGAAGGGACCTTAACATGTGTTGGGGGTGGGGGGACAGGTGTGCAATGACCTGTCAGCAAGGTACATGGTATGAAAATGTGAAGGTGTCAGATGAAACACATTATTTTGTTCACTATTTAAAGACTTTTAGTTGAGTTGTGTTTTCATCTTTCACCTATTTCAAAAGGATTTTTTTGCTTTCCATTTTGATATCTTCAAACTTTTGGCTACTTTGAGGAATGATAACTTGATTAAGTCTGTAATTATTGGAGGTAGAGAGATGGATCGATCCGTGTAGTACCAGATACTCAAAGATGAGGAGGACCTGACTTCAGTGCCCAGAACCAGCTAGCCTAGCAAAATCACTGAGTGCTGGGTCCTAGTGAGAGACCCTCTCTCAAAACAAACAAAACTAACCAACCAAACAAACAGAAACAAAAAAGAAGGGGCTGGAGAGATGACTCAGCAGTTGAGGGCACTTGCTCGTCTTGCAGAAGACCCAGGTTCAGTTCCCAGTACTCACATTGTGACTCACAATTATCTCCAATTCCAGGTCATCTGACACACGTTAGGAATATATGTGGTGCACATACATGGAGGCTAAACATTCAGATGCATAAAAATAAATCTAAAAATCCAAGTCATGAAAGAAAAACCAAACAAAATTTGAATTAATAAAATAGCAAAGAGGCCATTCTAAAGAACACAATAATTTTACATGATCAATAGAGCATCTATCAATAGCAATAAAGACTTAAAACATATGAAGTAGTCAAGTCTGGCAGTATAGGATTGTAATTCCAACTACTTAGTAGGCTGAGGTGAAAAGATCACAAGTTCAAAGCCAGCTTGGGCTACTGAATGAGTTTAAGGTCCACTAGAGTTGACCTTAGTGAGACCCTGTCTTAAAATTTTAAAAAGCCCTAGAGTGCTGGGTACATGGCTCCGTGGTGGAGAGCTTGCCAAACATGTGTAAGGCCCTAAGGTCGAGTCCCAGCACCACAAACCAACCAGCCACAGTCAGAACTGATAGAATTGCAAAGTACATCTAGCCACATGTGTGAACACCATCAATAGCTGATCAGACAAGCAGGGCAAAGGTCACCAAGGACATGAAAGGCCAAATAGTCTAAGTTGACCCAATTGATTTTCTGGAATATTTCATTCAACAAGAGCAGCATACACATTTTGAAGTACTAACTAAATATATAGCAAACTAGATCATAGTCTGGGTCTTCAATCTCAGTATATTTTGAAGGATTTGGGTCATATAAAGCATGTTTGCCTGCTGTAGTGCATGTGCCTTTGATCCCAGCACCTGGGAGGCAAAGGTAGTTGGATCTCTGTGAGTTTGAGGCCAGCCTGGTCTTCAGAGTGAGTTCCAGGATAGCCAGCACTACACAGTCTAACTCTGTCAAACAAAACAAAACAAAAGGGGTGTTGTTTGGTCACAGGGAATGACATTAGAAATGACTACTAGAAAGAGATTTAGAAACTGTGTATGAGCCCACACACATCTGTGCCTGGTGCCTTTGGAGTCAGAACAGGGCATCATCAAATCCCCTGGAACTGAAGTTACAGATGGTTGTTTATCGTAATGTGGGTGCTGAGAATTGAACCCAGATCCCAGGAAAGAGCAGTGAGTGCCCTTAACTGTAGAGCCATCTCTCCAGCCCACCCACCCCTGTTACTTTAGCTACTCTCTTTAGTGAGGATCTTCGTTATGAAATCTACCTTGATGTTGAATATAACCACTCTGGCTTTCTTCTCCTCAGAACCAGCCTGGCCCATCTCCATCTCGTGTGTTTCCTTGTGGATTTTATGGCGACAGCTCTTTTTAATTCACAAGCACTGTATCTGCCTTTTAACTGCAGTGTGCAGACCAGTCACGTTCGCTGTAAACCTGCCATCCCGCCATTTGTTTTCCATTTTTCTCCCTTGTTCTTTTCATCTTTTCTGTCCTCTTCCTTTTTTATTTTAATTATCCCACTATAGTTCATGTATTGATTTATAACTATTCTGTTTCTTTACTGATACTTTGAGCTTAGGTACATTTTTAATTTACGAAAAATCCCTTGGGTTTTACTTTTTCCCATGTGTATGTGTGGGGGGAGTGTGGGGGATGGGCACGCGTACCTTCCAGAGCCAGAGGAGAGTATCTGAGCCCCTCAAGCTGGAGCTACAGGTGGCTGTGAGCACCCAAGATGGGTCCTGGGAATCCAAATCAACAGGAGCAAGTGATCTTAACCACTTGAGCCATCTCTCCAGCCCATGTAAATATAACATTTTAAAGTTTTGTTATTCCACTCTCCGTACAGGTATCTTTTCCTTTTACAAACGACTTTTAAGAGTTATCTTCACTATGATGCCCTTTGATAAGGCCTCCTTCGTATTTCTTGTACTTTGTGGGTTATAGTTGTCTTCAATTTTGGAAAAATTAAAACTACTATTTCTTCCCCATCGGCACTCCTGTTTTGGACACACATATTAGCATACATTAGCATGTCACTACATATATTAACATAGCATCTGTCCACATACATTTGCATTCTAGAAGTGGTCACAGACAGTACTTTGAAGATTGTGGTTTTTCTCAGTCTTTCCACCAGTGCTTTCTTTTTGGATGCCTTCTGTTACAATGTCTCCACTCTTGTTACTTTTGGTTTTTCTGCTATAGTTTCTAAGCTGCTGTTAAAATTACTTTTTGTTTGTTAGTTTCTAAGCTGCTGTTAATGTTACTTTTGTTTGTTTCTAAACTGGCTGTTAATGTTCCTTTTGTTTGGTTTTCTGTCAGACATCTTGTCATTCATTAAAGTTCTGCCCTTCTTTTCCCATTCTGTCTCCATGTTTCCACCTCACAGGCATAGTAGTCTCCTTTTCCTGAGTTGTTTTCATCGGGGTTCTTGTCTCTTTCCTCTATCATCCATGTCATACTGTGGTTGTTGTTCTGTTATTTCTGGAGACTTTTTTTTTTTATCGTGTATTTTATTTCCTACTCCTGGTCATTTTCTCCCACCCAAGTATTAAGCAGGCCCAGCACTGCTTAACTTCTGAGATGAGCCATGCGCAGTGTGCTATGGCGTAGACTGTAATAACACTCTACAAGTATGTTTGAGTTCTGTTATTATTTTTTTTCTGCAGAGCAATTAGGTAAAATTTGGAAACCATTTGTTCCTTCTGAGGTTTGTTTTAAATCTTTGTGAGATGATATCAAGACAGCCTTTAGTCTGGGGCTAATTTTACCCCTTCCTGCGGCAATAAATACCTCTCTCTGCATTCTCTGCCAGACTTCTACTATGAGGTTTTTCCACCCTGGTTGCTGCAAGCACCAACTCTTCCAGACCTGCACAGACTCTAGGGTTGCTCCTTCTAACTCCCAGACACATCTGACAAGAGGTTAAAATCCTGTTGGCATCTTTTTAGGTAGGCTTTTTCCTTCCCCATTAGCAGACAGACAACAATGAAAACAGCTAAGATTTACAGAGCTCATGAGATTCCATCCTCACACAGCTGTGACTTGGAAACTCTGGGACTGGAAACCAGAACCTAGTGGGGTTTCCCTAAAGTCCCTCCAACCAAACTGACAACTTTGGAGAGATGGACTGGGAATGGACAAGAAGAGCCAGAGCTCCATACACCTTGATTTGAAGCAGCAGCATTGTTAACACACCCCACTTGGAAAGTTAGGGTCTGGTGTTCTTCCTTCTGACTCCATGCCTGCTTCCTCTTGCACCCCACTTTAAGAGCAGGTTTTGTTTTTGTTGTTGTTGTTGTTTTGTTTGGGGTTTTTTTGGTTGGGATTTTTGTTTGTTTGTTTGTTTGTTTGTTTGTTTTTGTCCCAACTGTGAAAGACATACTTCCTTCTCTGGTCTAAGAGCACTCCAGTTTTGAGCTCTCAGTGACTCAATTTCTAACCTCTTACAGGTATCATTGGTCCAAGGTGTGTGTGGCCATGATCTCCAAATAGAATGAGCTGATTCCAGTCCTCCTTTCCTCAAACTTGCTGGCTTTTACTCCTTATTTTAAAAAAAAATCACAATGTGGGGAGAGGGTACCAATGGGGGGGAGGCTTGATCAGGATCCCTGGATCCCATTCTAGCCATTTCTAAGATTCTTGAGTCATAAAAAAGTGAGTCCTGTTTGCCCTCACCTGGGTACAGTAGCCAGTTCTTCAAATCCCATCAACTTTTTCTCCTTTGTTGGTTGACTCCTCCCCTGCTCCATTACCCTCATGGAGGCAAGCAGGGAACCAGAAGCATGAAGAGGACTTAATGACAATGGCAGAGACATGAGGAGCTGAGAAGCATAAGGCAGCATAGCATCATTGCTCACTGACTTTTGTTAGTTCCCTCAGTGAGCCAGCCTTCAGGGAATGGGATATGGGAGAAGCTCACAGTGGCATGGTTCAATGGCCTAAGAATGGGGCCCAGACTCTCTGATACTTCTTCATGCTACTTGGCAATACATCCTTCTGTCTGGATTTCTTTACCTAGGAATGAAAAAGCCAAGCCCCTTTCCAGACGTGCAGCATTCATTCCAATGACAGCACTTTCCTCCCCCTCTACAGGCAGAAAGACTTTTTAAGGCACCACCTCCACAGCAAGGGACTGCTGGTTGACCTGCATGCTAGTATATGCCACTTACATTTGCATTCAAGGAATTGAGGAAGCCAGAAGAAGACATCAGATCCCCTAGGGCTGGAGTTACAGGCAGTCGTAAGCCATCTGATTTGGGTGTTGGGAATGAACTTGGGTCCTCTGGGAGAACAGCAAGTGCTCTCAACTATAGAGCTGTCTCTCCAGCCCTGTCCCACCTTTCCACAAATGAGGAAATTGATTTCAGTGGTGCATCTGGTCAGAGGCAGAAGCAGGTCTCAGTAGCTCTATCCTGGGTTCCTTGCCTTGAGCAGTTTACCTAGTTCATTGTCAGTTTGTAGTTGTTCCCTGCTCTTTCATGGTCCACCCCCCCTTTTAAGATAAGATCTTACTGGTTAGAGAGATGGCTCAGCTGTTAAAAGCTAGGCTCACAAAGATCTTAGATCTTAATATGTAGTCCCAAACCCTGACTCTAGCAGAACCCTTCTCTCTCCCCAGCAATATATATATATAGTGTGTGTGTGTGTGTATGAATATATATATATATATATATATATATATATATATATATATTCATCTTCATGTGAGATTATGGCCACACGCCCCTTGAGTGCCACGGTTACAGATATTTCTCACACACCCAGCTCACCCAGTCCATTAGTGGAGAGAAACACCTCACTGCTTTGTGATATCAGTGCTTGAAGGTTCTAGAATGCAGAGTAGAGTGGTCTGGGAAGTCTTAATATTCGAGAAGGGAGGAAGAAAGAGTAGTAGGAGAGGAAGAAGAAGATGGAGGGAGAAATAGAAGGAGGAGGAAAGAAAATGTCTCATAGTGATGCACTGAGGTGCTCAAGTATTTAACTTCCTCTGCTAGACAGAAGGAGGAGGGAAGTGGATAGGGAAGGAGGAGGGAACAGGGGAAGGAGAAGGAGGAAAAAGGGAGGAAGGAAGAGGAGTAAGGAGGAGGAAGAAGGAAAGAGGAGAAGAGAAGAATGAAGAGGACGGGGGAGGATGAGAAGGAGGAAGAGAAGGAAGGGAAGAGATGAAAGGAAAGGAAGCGGAAGTAGGGGAAAGAAAAGAGAGGAGGAGGAAGGCATTCTCAGCACAAGATCCTTAGGACTAAAGCACACAGAGGGAATGTAGCTCAGGGTGTTAAGGAGGCACCATGAGAGAGGAGCTGCAAGCTCAGAGCTGCCAGAATGACACACTGGGACACTCAAGCATTCAGCTTCCTCTGATAGAAATTAGTGGGAGTCACTGGAAACTTCTGAGCATACGCAGTGAGTCCAGAGGGTTTGTAGGAAATTCACCAGCCCGTATGTACCAGAGGGACCACGTGGGTGAGAGACCACATGGGTGAGGGAAGGGTGCCCTGGAGCAGGATGAGCACACAGAGGATACAAACTCCTTGGTCAAGGACTGGGAAGGAGAAAGAAGAGAGAAAGGAAGTGGGAGTTCATAAAGGGAAAGACCCAGGAAGGCTTCCTCACCACAGGCCCTTCACATGGTATATCGCAGAAACTTCCTTGGAGTCTAAAGATTAGGGTGGCAAGCAGCAGAAGTAATGGGAGCTTGGAGCCTAAGAGAAGGTTGGGAGGGAGGACAGGGATGGGAGACTGAGTGTACTGTCAGCCTCAGGACTTAATCAGATCTCATAGCCGCCTACTTCAGCACCTGTAACAGAATAGAGCACTATAGTTCTTAACTGAAGTGCTGACACCAAGGTTAAAAGAGCTCACTTAGCACTTGAGAGAATGTATGTATAAGGGTTCAGGGATGACCGTTATCATTTCCTAACCATCATCACCATCACCACCACCACCATCACCACCATCACCACCACCACAGTCCCCACCGCCATTACTATCATCACCACCACCAATAACAACAGCATCACCACTGTCACCACTACCATTGTCACTCCTAAAACCATCACTACTGTTCATCTCTAGCATCATCACCACCATCATGACCACCTTCACTATCACCATCACATGGCAGAAACACCAACTGTCCAAGGAAGTCTCCTCATCCTAACTTGACAGAAGGGAAACTGGGATACAGAGATTATCAGAACAGGAATTTGAATCAGAGACTCATAGCCCCAACCATGGTATGCTTACCAGGACACTAACCATGTGAAAAATGGTCAGATAACACACTCTCTTCTCTGAACTCCCAGGCAGCAAGAGGAGATGGGATGGACCCCACTCCTTCCAAGTGGTGCAGTCTCCTTTCCCCTGCCTCGCCCTGCATTTCAATGGCCAGCTGTAGTTGTTCCCAGACCTTTTGCAAGAGTGAGGCTATTTCTAACAAATGGACCTGTTCCTCTTCTCTTCTATTTTATTTCTTTTTCTTCCTTTTCCCCTCCCTCCCTTCCTACCCTTTCTTCCTTCCTTTCTATTTCCCCTTCCTCCTTTCTTCCTTCCTTTCTATTCCTCCTTCCTCTTCTTCCTTCCTTTCTTTGAGGAAAAAGTTTTAAAGTAAACGAGACAAAGAAAAAGGGCACATTAGGCACCATTTTTCTTGGGAACCTCTAAAACCTTGATTAGCAGCTGAGATCTGTAGCTACATGGAGAAAACAAGAGTGACTCTCACAGAAAACCCTGCCCTGGGTGCTGTTAAAATTCTTCTGCACTTCCAAAGACCTCCCACGACATTCCTGAACAATTTGCATGGAGTCGCACAGAGGAATCTGGGATATCCCCAGCCCTCCCAGAAGCCCGGCTCTGCTTTTTGTCCGCGTCAGCTGTGTCTTTCTCACAGACCCTTCTGGAATGTTCATAGAATGACTTGTGGAATTCCCAATGGATTCCCATGAAAACCTCCCTGAGTTGTCGTGTGAGACTCAATGAGTTTTTACAGAGATATAGAATCCGCACATGGAACATCCCTCATTTCCAGAGAATTCTACACCAATGCTCACATCATGCTAAGAAAACTCCCATGAAATGTTAAGAGAATTTACTTTAAATTATCTGAGAAACCTCGAGGGGAATTTAAAGAAACCCTTCAGAATTCTCTGGGAACACAGATTAATTCCCCCAACTGACCAGAAGAGGAGAGCCTGTCCTCAGGGGTCACTTTGGCGGCAGGGTTTGTCTACAGGCAGTGACATAGTAAGCCACTACTGCTGATGGCTCACTTGGCTTCTCTGGGGGCTCTAAGGGCTTTCTCATGTGTTTTTCCTTCCATACCACGGTGTCACCCTGGACAAGACAGAGCTTGTGATTTCCCATTTCTACGACTCAATGTTGCTACCAAGGCTGATGGGCCAGACAGCGTGGGTGCCAACAACTGTCACAGCTACTCAGGTCCTTCCCTCATCTGATGCTTTCACTTAGGGCCCAGCAAGTTTTATGTCATCGTCATCAATCCTTACCTCATGTGCTTGAAGCCTAAGGCTCACCATGGATGCTTTCCGTTCATTAAGCCTGACTTGGTGAGGACTTGGGATGCTGGCACACCATGGGTATCGACAGAGCAACATTCTTTTCAGCTTGGGATAAGGAGTCATGAGGATCTGGATTTCCATGGAGCCCATCCTGGCTCCCCCTGCCAGGGAACAATCTACTGGCTTTTTCAAGTCAGCCTCCACAGAAACAAAAGGACAAGAGCTCAGCAAGGAGGACAGGGCTGCCACACAAAGGAGCTGCCCAAGGAGTGGTCAAGGAGGCAGCCAGGCAGCCCTACCCAAGCTCAGCCCACAGACACCTGCCAGTGCCTAGCCTGCTTCAGTCAGTTTGGCCACGGCCCAGCTCTGGAGCCCGGAACAGAGGCCTGTTGGGCTGATGAGTGTGAGCCTCACCTAGCGCTTTGGGCCCTCATCACTCTGAACAACCCAGCAACCCTGATTATGCCTTTAGGGCCAAGAGACTTGTTCCCTGCCCTGATCTGGCTTGACTCCAGCCTGTCTCTGAGGATTCCCCTCCTGACAGCTGCTCCTGGGTTCACCAAGGCTAAGCTCAGTGTCCTGGCCTGGTTCCCAATCCTAACTCATTAGGCGTGGGATGAATTATTTCAGGTCTGGCTTCCTTACAGAGCACAGACTCTTGTCTTTTTGCTCCGGACTCCAGGGTGCCAAGACAGTGTCTGGCACCCATGAGGGATGGATGGATACTTTCTGACAGAATGGTGACCGACCCCATGGAGCCGTCATGTAACAACAATTGTTCATGCTCCCTAGCCTTCCCACGGGCAGAATGCATCCGTGAAGCACAAATTCCGTGGAACAGCATCACACTTGGAAACTGCATCATGTGCTCACCCTGTACCAGGCCCTGCGTCTCTTCCCCGTTTCTACCACTCAAGGTCGAAGCTGCTCAATATTGCTACCAAGGTTGATGGGCCAGACAGCATGGATGCCAACAACTGTCAGAGCTACTCAGGTCCCTCTCTCGACTGATGCTTTCACTGTTATAGCTCGCTGTGTCCCGAGAATTCCAGCTGTCTTTATCAGATGGTGTTGCAATAACAGAATGTCTGAGACCGAGCAGCTTAGGAACATCTGAAGGTTATTTGGAGAGCCACCAAATGCAAGAGCCTGGCGCTGGCATCTTCACGTCATGTGCTAATATGGAGAAAGGGAGGGCAAGTGTACAGTGAGAAAGACCCACATGGCTTGCCTTTCTAATCAATGTCCTAATAATGAGGTGCCTTCTGGAAAAGCTCCCTTCAATTCCTCACTTCTTAACCTGTTACAGCAAAAGTGAAAGTGCCAGGCAAGTTTGGGACGGACGTTCAAATCCCAACATTACTCTGTCCGCTCAGGTGAGATTCCTGTCTGGGGACTGGGGAGCAGGTGTTAGCCAGAGATCCAAAGATCCAAGAAAAAGAATGAGGAGAGGAGGTCTGGACTCAGCCCTGGCCTGAAATTACTAACTCCTTCAAAAGCAGAAGGCAGCCAAGGCACCTCAGAGCAGCGGTGTGGAAACCCCATCCTCATTGGTCCTGGCTTCTTCATCCTTGCCACACCCAAGAGCCACCTGGACTCTATTTCCTTAGCAATTCCCTTCAATTGCTTAAAGCAATTCTCTTAAACACTTTAAAGTCCTAAGTGGCCACACCAGTGAGATCACATGCTGTGTGTGTGTGTGGCAAACCCTCTCTACAATAACCTGCTCCTCTCCTTCCTGGGGAACAGCCCTCGGTTTCCTCATTGGCCACATCACTGGTTAGACAAAAAGAAGACTTCCTGTCTGATTTCTCTTGAAAGAGAGTTTACAACCTAATCCTGTCCAACAGGATGTATGACTTAAAGGGGAGGAATGTGTCTTTTCCCTTTGGTATTCTTCCTGCTTTCAGGAATGTGGGCATGATGACTGGAGCTGTAGCAGCCAGATTAGACTATGAGGTGATCTGTACAGTAGAAGTCTTGCGCAAAGGAGAGGAGACCTTGATCTTGTTGTTCTCCCAGTCTTTGAGTTTTGCCTATACCGATTGTAATAGCTTATGTTGATGGTCAACTTGACAGGATCTAAACTCTTGAGAATGTATGAGGAAGTGTCTAGGTTGGATTAACCAAGGTGAGAAGATTCAACCTAAGAGTGGGTGGAACCATTCCCTAGGCTTCAGTCTCAGACTGCATAAAAAGGAGAAATTGAGATGAGCAACAGCATTCATCCCTCCCTCTCTCCCTCTCTCTCTCTCTCTCTCTCTCTCTCTCTCCCTCTTTCTCTCTCTCTCTCTCTCTTTCTCTCTCTCTCTCTGCTTCCTGACTGTAGACACAACAGACCAGCTGCCTCTTCTTTACATTTTTATTGTGTTGCATGGGGGATGGGGAATTGGTGCTGGTGTTGTGTGTGTGTGTGTGTGTGTGTGTGTGTGTGTATGTATGTATGTATTGTATGTATGTACTACAGCACACAAGTGGAAGTCAGAGGACAACTTGAGTCTGTTCTTCCCTTACTTTCTTTGGGCCCCTGGATTAAACTCAAGTCATCAGGCTTGGTGACAGGCACTTTTACTGGCTGAGCATCTCAGTCAGCCCTTGTGCCTCTTATTTTTAAGGTAAGGCTCTAGATGGAGATACACTCCATGAGTTCATGCAATCACCGCCACCTCCTTCTGGCCCCTAGTCCAGGAGCCAGCCCATGGGGAGCTGGGGCTTTGCAGTCACAGCTGAGGACACACAAACCTTCAGCTTGGAGCATAACCCAAGTGAAAGATCAATGAAGCTGACAGTGGTCACACATCTAGGTCCCTGCTAGAATTCTTTTGGTATAAGGTCAGATGTGAGAAGAATCTCAGGCCCATCACTGGCATCAACAGCCAGGGTGCTGCAACCCAAAAGCCATGTGCATCCTTCTTACGGGTCCCTTCATGGCTCCTGCAAAGGCAAGTACTCTATTCTAGGACTGTCCCCAGTCCCTTTGTCTGTCCTTCAAGCCGGTGCTTCCTGCAAGACAGGAAGTCTGTGTCCCCGTGCAAAACTAAATTGAATCTTTGCCATGGGCCAGATGCCGCTGGTTCCATTGAAAATGTATCATTTCAAGCAGGTGGCAGCTTTGTGGTCTCAAATTAGCTGAGCACTGGAATCACCAGCCACGACCTTGGCTGTGTCACTGGGTTTCTGTCTTTTTTTTTTTTCTTGTTTATAAATAGGAGCAATGAGAACATTAGAAAAGTAGATGTACAAGTCAGTATGTGTCTAGACAGCTGGTCCCTTGCATGGTCCTGACTCCTCACTCGGGCTGCCTAGCTCTGTCAGGATGCTCCTGACCAGCTGGAAAGCTGCAGAAATCTTCCTCAGCCATGGTACAGAGGGAGCTTCAGAAGTCAGTGACTGGACAGCAGCATTTTTCTCTTCGAAAGAGGGATCAGCCATGAGGGGCATTTGCAAGAACTGTGATGACATCTTCATTTGTGGTAATAGGATTAGCATGGCATCACAGAGCCTCCTGGGCAGAGAATGGGCAAGATGTCTGGGAGGTGGGCAGGGGAGCCCTGAACGCTGCAAGCTGCCAGGAAGTAGACACAACCCAGGGGAGGGGCCGATCCTGCCCTCTGATAGACGAAGGAACTGGAAAATGGAATTAGCCTCATTGTGATGAATGAAGGCTTGCTGCTCTGACTCTTGTGTGCACTTGCACACATGCACACACATTCATGACTATGTGTGTGTCAGGATGGAGGGCTCTTTTGTGCCTTCATGCCCCCCAAGTACCTCATTCGGGTGAAGTTCTAATCTGGGAGTTTCCAGTTCCTGATAAACCCATCCCCAGTCCAGGTGGCACCCACATGGGCGCTCAGTACACCAGTGTCCAGGGGACTACGACTTATGCTCAGGTTCAACAGAAGGTTCCCTCATGTGTGTCCAGCCCCTTCCCTGGGAGCCATTCCCAGGACATCCTCAGAGGCTCAACCTAGTCCATGGGAGGCTGAAGAAGTCCTTGGATTTGCCTTTGAGGGCTCACACTGGCCTCTGGTAGCCCACATAGAGCAGCCTGATGGTTAAAAATCTGTTAACGTGTTGTAATTTTGGTTATTAGCTTTAATTTTTCTGTCCTATAAAAATGTTAATGCATCCCTTTCCAACTTTTAACTTTGATAGAATTATTAAAAATCATATTACAGTAGTTATACAATAATACCCATATATCCCTTAATTAGAAGCAAGTGCTACCAAGTGTTAGTGCTTAAACCAAAGTGCTTGCCTTCTCTCCTCCTCTCTTGCTACACACAGACAATGAGCTCTTTAGGCGCATATATATATATATATGTGTGTGTGTGTGTGTGTGTATGTGTGCATTGTACATGTGTATTTCTATGCATGTGTATGTTTACACATATGTGTACATTGAATGCATGTGGGTGCATTTATATACATTTGTGTTTGTATATCTGTGCACTGTGTTTGTGTTATGTTTGTAAATGTGTATATATGTACATTGTGTGTGGTATACATCTGTGTGTATGCATGTATACATTGTGTACATTTTTGCAGGTATATATGTGTACATTGTGCATGCATATATATATACATATATATGTATATATATATGTATGTATATGTGTGCATTGGTGTGTGCATTCATTGTATATATGTGTGCCCACATTTTCTTACATTGTATACATGTATGTCCATTTTCTTATGAACACCTACAGACCTCAAGATACTTGTCTTCTGACATCCTTGGTGAGAAGCATCTAGAATATCGGCATCTTCTTCTAGACATACAGAAGTGAGGCTAACATGTAGGAAAGTCCTCTTTTTTAGATATTCCACACTATGTCCTAACTCTTGATACACAGCCAATTGCTCCAGCTAAGGACTCCACAGATTCTTCAAACTTTTTCTTCCTAAGTGAAGATGCAACCAAGTTCCCCAAGCTACTTGTTTATTGTGCCACCAAGTTCAAGGGGCACTGAAGGCATACAGAGGCCACTCTCCTCAGGCCAGGCTGTTGTGAACAGTGGTCAGCTATCCAGATGGACCTGATGTGTGGCTGCGTCTTCTGATATTGTTTAGAAACTCAGCACCAAAGTATACAACCCCAGGGCCTATCACTGGGAAGTCCCTGGGGCCCAGTGTCCTCGCTTAGGTGAGAGCATGGCTATCTCCAGCAAGTGGCTCTGGGAATCCTAGGATGGGCACACTCTCCACTCTCCTCCTTTCCCCTCACTAAATCCTGCTTTTGCTTTGAGCATGTGTCTTGTGGTCAGTTGTGATTGGCTTGGATCAGCCTGGCCTTCCCATCAGTCTTTGCTAGATGCCTATTTCCCGGGCCTCCCCTACAGCCACGGTTGGCTACGTTGCTGATCAGTCTAATGAATAAGGTGTAAGGAATTAATTACCCCCGAGGCAGAGCCTCTCAAAACTTGTTCTGTGCTGATATAAAAAATTATACTTGAGGAAACGTTTTTCACCTGCTTCCTTTCTGCTCTCTGCCTTTGAACTTGATTGTGATGCCTGCGTTGTCTAGCTACTTGTGACATAACATACAGCACTAGTAGCTACTTGTGACCATAACATACCAGGCACTATGACAGAGAACCAACGTGCTGTGAATGGCACAGCTGAGAGGTGGGAAGAGCTTTGTTCTTTGATGCTGGCAGATCCTCAGATCCTTGGGAGAGAATTCCTGTCTACTGCTTCAGCTACTATTGAAAGCACTGCTAAGTGATGGGCCCACTCTGAGAAACATGTAGACACTACAGAAAGTACAACACACATGGAACAAACACACCAGGGTTCCAAACACAAGAGGCAGTGTTAAAAGAGACCTGTGAGCCAGGACACCTTATGCAGCCATTTTGAATCCAATTGCCCCAACTATCAAAAACCTCCCAAACAGAAGCCTGCAAGCAGACTGTCCATTGGAAAGATGGGCCTCCATGTCTTCCTTTAGCCAATTGCTCATTCCACAAACTTTAACAGAATAGCCTGCTATGATCAGTTTATTCGCTGAACATTTTATGAGCACCCAGCAGGCATCCCACTGAGTGACAAGGTATTTCCACCCTGACCCAACCTTCTCTTCTAGGCTCATGCAGAAGTCATTGTTCCCATTGGCACAGATGAAGAAACCGAGGCTCACAGAAGTGGTACAGGTCTGCATGGCTGCCCAACCTCATGGTGGGCACCATGGGGGGCAGGGGAGTCCGCAGCTTGTGGAGTCTCTAAGGAAGGACGAGGCTGCTTCCCACTGCGCTGGGCAATATGTTCCTTATTTTCATCCCACTTATCGGATACATAAACTGGATTATCTGCTCAGCTATGGGCTCAGGGTCATTATCAGCTCATAACCTCTGCTTTCAACTTCTTAGTCTTAATGGAGTTTCACGCTGACCGAGCCATGACCAACCTGGCACCTCCTTCTCATATATTCTTATATTCCCTATCTTCTTTAGGTCTTTAGCAAGGAGACTTAGTAAGCCAGGGTGGCCACCCCACATCCTTTTAGGAAAGTAAGAAAGGGTTCCATGGCACTGGGATGCCTACTGATGCAGCAAGCACTCTCTTGTCCTGCTCTTGGAAAGCTCACTCATTCTGCTTTGAGGTTGAAGGAGCAACATGCTGGAGGCCATGGAGCATGATTGCAGGGTGGGGCATAGGGGAACCAGGCTCCCTGTGTGTCTGTGAGCCCAGAAGCTGCTGGGTCATTATAGCTCTGGGCTGGGTGTCTCATCTGTGTACCCACGGTGTGTTGTCCCAGGGTCTTACAGCCACAGGGATTATGTGGATAAAGTTCTCTAATTTGCTAGCTTTGGTCAGCAGAGGTGCTATGGGCTCAGGCAGGGAAAAGGTTTGAGAGCAAGCCAGGTACAGACAGATGATGATGGGGGTTGGGGTTGTGGGTTCCTCTTTACCTAGACCTTGAAATGGCCCTTGATGCAAAAGCATCAAGCTTCCATATAGCTTTAAAAGGAGGACACTGCATTCTGGGTCAGGCAGAATGTTCCAGGGGCTAACGGTAAACCCATGAGCAGTTTATTCCTGCTCCCAGCCTTCTCCAACTGAGCTATGATAACAAGATTGCTTCCCAGACTTCACAAGGTACAAGGCCAGGCCTAAGCAATCTTAGCTACCTGTAAAGGGTGGAGAACGAAACAAGCCACCCTTGTTAAGGGACAGGTGATGCCCTACTTTGCTTTCTATTGCTGTGATAAACACCATGACCAAAACAACCTGGGAAGGAAAGGGTTTATTTGGATTACAATGAAAGAAGTTAAGAACTGAAACAGGAACCCAGAGGCAGAAACTGAAGCAAAGGCCATGGAGAAGCATTGCTTACTGGCTTGTTCAGTCTGCTTTCTTGTGTAACACGGGGCTCTCCAGGGTGGCGCCACCCCAGAGTAGGCTGAGTGGAGTCCTTGCTGAGTAGCAGGGACTCCAGGGGCTTGTTCCATCCATCAATTCATCTATCTGCCTGTCTATCTATCCACCCATCTATCCATCCATCCATCCATCCATACATACATACATCTACCCATATATCCATTCACCCATCCACCCATCTCTCCCACATCAATCATTAATCAAAAAATAAAGAATGTCCTACAGATTTGCCTATGGCCGATCTGGTAAAGGCATTTTCTTAATTAAAGTTCCCTCTTCCCAGATGACCCAAGCTTGTCTCACACTGACAAATACTAACCAGAGCAGACAATAAAAATATACCTTTGGGGTACTTCCTAAGAAGTTCATGGTGTCCATCAGACAGATAAGCAAACAGAGGCACAGAGAAAATGCAGTTGCCCAGGGGCCACAGACATTTGGTAGTAGAACTCTCCAGGACTGCATTCCTAGGTGATCACTGAATGGATGGGTAGATGGATGGATGGAAGGATGGATAGATGGATGGATGGATGGATGGATGGATGGATGGATGGATGGAACAAGCCCCTGGAGTCCTTGCTACTCAGCCAACCCACTTCTGATATGCAGCTGATTCACATTTCCCAGGTTCCCTTGCAGGTCTGCCAGGGGATCTGGGGATGGAGTTAATGTGTACCATTCCTGCAGTCGGCTCCTGGGGTGATACAGCCATGAGAAGAGCCCATGTCCCTGAGCCGTGGTGTACAAGAAAGCATAACCTTTGTTCAGCTTTGCTCGGCCAAGAAGCATACTTGTACAGTACCCTTTTCCTCAGCACCAGACTGCATCCTAATGGCAGAATTGAAAGCGAAAGCCTTCACTGAAGGCTACAAACTCTCAGGAATTGACAGGACAATGGGTGTTACCAAGAAGTACACGTGGTCCCCTCTGCAAAGTCCCTGCACATTCATAGGGATGGGGATCTCACTCCCAACCCAGCCTTCTTCTCCACCTTCAGACGGTCGTGGTGGCACAGGGAAACTCTGGCTGAGCCTGGCCTCCTGTCAAGTTTCCACTAACCACAGCTGAGACTGGATTCTGCCTCTGTCTTCATTTCCCAGCATCCACCCTGCCAGCCCCACTCCAGGCAGGCACACCTTCTGTCCACCTCTCCACACCTTTCCTGTCCCCAGCACTCCAGGACAAGATACTCTGTAGGTTCTTCATGTTTACTAGAGAAAGCACTGGATCCTCCTCAGTGCCTCTTCCTCTGTCTGCCATGTATGCATGCACAGTGAGAGGGAACGTCTATAAGCCAGAGGCAGAACCATTACAGGAAGCAAGGTGGCCAGCATCATACCCGTGAACTTCCACCTCTAGAACTGAGGCGGGTGAATGGATCCCTTAAGCCCTGCCCTTGATGTGGGTCCTAAGAGGCCTGAGATACCTACCCCTCTGACTCTTCTCCCAGACTCCTCTATTTCCCCAAGCTCCTCCTCCCACACCCCTATTCCCTATAGGACTCCCTCCTAGGTCTCTTTTCCAGCAGACCTCTTCTTTTCTTCCTACATCCTCCACATCCCCCTCCTTTCAGGACCAGAGCTTTCTTCTCTACCTTATACCCCATTTCCCCTTTACCCACTTCCCCAATCCCCTTTTCAAATCCCTCTTTCTTAGGTTCAGCTCCTGTCCCCTTCCCTTCCCACAGACTTCTCTTCCTCCTCAGGCCTCCTCCTACCCCATTCCACCCCTGCCCACCTCTACGCTAATGTTTCTCTTTGCAGACCTTATACTGGGAACTCTGCTGCAAGACCTTCATTGCCAGGAAGGGGCTAGATACGTCAGTGTGTGTTTGTGTGTGTGTGTGTGTGTGTGTGTGTGTGTGGTGTGTGTGTGGTGGTGTGTGAAAGAGATAGAGGGAGAGGGAGAGGGGAGAGAAGAAGGAGAGAGAAGAGGGAGAGATCTGGCTAAGTCTTCAATGCAGTTCCCAGCCTCAGTCAGGACCAGGCTTTAAGGTTTCAGATGAGAGAACATTCCGAGATGCTAGTGGAAAATCCCGATGCTTCAGGCTGGAGACCCATATCAGGAAGAAAGCAATTTTCTAGTTGATTTTCTAAAACAATAAACAGAGGAAAGAATGCCAGGGTAGCAGTTTTGAACCACCACAAGCCAGAGAAAATCGGCTTCAAGTCCTGAAATTGTCAAGTAGGCTCCCTCAGAGAGATCTGTCACCAGGGTACACCAGGAGCCTGTGTGGTGGTGCTGATGCTATGCTCTGGTGGTGCCAATGCTGAAGGTGGTGCTGATGCTATGCTGTGGTGGTGTCAATGCTGCTGGTGATGATGATGAAGCTGCCTGGAATGAGATCTGGAATCCTACAGTGGAGGCAGCTGGAGGGACAATGACAGCAGCTTCAAGGATGGGAGTAAAAACCGTTGGCTAAGCATCTTGGGCAAGGAACTGTGCCAGACTCTTCAGTGTCCCCACATTGGATGTGTTACCTCCAAAGTCAGTATTTATGTTTAGATTACAGATAAGGAAACAGCACAAAGAGACTGAGAAACCTGCTCAAGGGCGCACAACTAGAGAGTGGCCCAGCCAAGGTGTTTTCCAGAGCTCCGTGTGACTTCAGGACCTGGGAACTGATGTGCACTGGCTGTACAGGCCCTGGTACTCTGTCACCCCATAGTGGTCTAGATTTTGTTGTCTGTATGCCTATTTGTCTACCTGCCTACCTGCACCTCTATCTATCTATCTATCTATCTATCTATCTATCTATCTATCTATCTATCTATCTATGTTTTCTAGTATCTACTATCTATCTTCTGCCCTATCTTCTATCTTTGTCTCTCATCTCTCTCTGTCTCTATCTCTCTGTCCTCTCTGTCTGTTATTTTCCTCTGTTGTCTCTCTTCTCCCTGCCTGTGTCTGTGTGTGTGTGTGTGTGTTGATTATGTGTGTTGGAGAGAGAGGAGACATACAGATGTGTGTTTGGTGGATGGGTGTGCGCTGTGAGGTGGGGTGTGGTGTGGTGTGTGAGGTGTGTGTGTGTGTGTGTGTGATGTATGTGTGTTGTTTTGTGTATGTGTGTGTGTGTGAGAGAGAGAGAGAGAGAAGAGACAGAGAGTGTGTGTGTTTGGGTGGATGGGTGTGGTGTGTAGAGTGGGGGGGGTGTGAGAGTGTGGTGGGTGTGTGTGGTGTGTGAGAGAGGACAGAGATGTGTGTGTGTGTGTGTGTGTGTGTGTGTGTGTGTGTAATGTATATGCATGCATGCTTGGCAGGCCACTACACCCACTCAGCATCTACAGACTTCAATGCAAGGGCTTTAATTACTGAGCATCTCCTAACCTATAGCCTTGACTCCCACTTCAGCCGGCTTCCCCTCTAACATCCCAGCTATGCTTGAGAATGTCTAAGAGTGTACCTGCTGCCTTCTCTACTGGAAATCAACTTCCTCCAGCCTTTTGAGTGATGTCTTCCACTTTGGCCTCAACTCACAAAACTGGGCCAACCGGGGTCTTCCAGCTCTGCAGCAACCCTCCAGACTCCTGCCCTAGAATCCTCTCAGGGCTGCTTTCCTCTTACAACCTAGTCACTCCTCACTTGCCTCCTTGACAGCTGTAATTCTGCTCTTGGAAGGGTTGAGTCTGTTCACCCCTGGGCCTTGGGTACAAAGCAGGGTTGATGGTCGTTCTTCAGGTTTGTGCTGGCCTTGGGGAGGCCGTCTCAGCATTCCAGGGGCCTGAGCTGGAACAGGGTAGAAGGAAGACCAGCTGTTGTCCATTTTCTGGAGACATCCCTGCTTTGATACCAAAAGTCCCTCTTCTAGGAAAGCCCTTAGTTGAGATGGCTGCTCTCTTATCAGGGTATTTTATCACAAGACCAGAAAAGGAAACCAAGGCGCTCTGTGATATAGGTAGGTGGCTACCATTAGTTCTTCTCAAGAGAAGTACTGGGACGTGCTGAGTGCTAACCTAACTCCAGGCTCAATGAGAGACCCTATCTTGAGGTGATACGGCAGAGAGTGACAAAGAAGGGCACCTGGCTTCTTCCTATAAGCTTCATGCACATTCCTATAACACATACACCTAGTGGTGCAGGGTCACCTTAACCATCAGATCATGTGCATGTGTGTATGCATGCTGAAGCAAGAGGATCACAAGTTCAAAGCCAGCCTGGTTTTGGCAACCTACTGAGATTTTTATCTCAAAATAAAAAATACAAATGAGAAGGCTTGAGAAACAGCTCAGTGGTGGATCAACAGCCTAGCCTGTGTGAGGTCCTGGGATCCATGCCCAGGAACACACACACACACAAGATGTGACCCCATGTGGGGTGTGAGAAGTGACTCTAATGGCTTGCTTTGGCCAATAGAAGGTGGCAAGAAGTAACACTGTGCCAGTTCTTGGGCCTGGCTGTAAGAGAGATGGCAGCTCCTGTTTGCCCCTCCTGGGACACACCCACCATATAAAAGTGAGGTCCAGGTGGTCCCACAATGGCTCACTCACTCCCAACATGTGACTGAAGCTTCTCATGGCACACAGGCTGCCATCTGACTGCAGCCACCTTCACCATCCTTGCAGACTCCTCCCATGAAGAAGAGCCACCCAGCTGAGCCTCAGCGTCCCCAGCTCACTGAGTTCTATATGAGCAATGATAAATCGTTGCTATTTTAACTGCTTGGGGCAGTAGCAGATAGGATAGTCTCCAGCACGTCTGCCCTTATTGCCTAAGGACAAGGATGCTCTTTTATATAACCCCACTACATAATGTCAGCACTGGCTCCACAGCCTTCATCTATATGTCCCACTGGTCCCAGGGATGCCCTCTGCAGCATCTTTCTCCTCTGGTGCAGGAAGCCTGCCTTTAAACAAATGTGTATCTACTAGCTAGGACCACAGTTAGTCAGGACACAACTGAGAGGAGTGTACCACATTGCTTATGCAAAGCTCAAGGGAAGTGGGTGGACCAGAACACTAGGAGCCCTTGTCCTCAAACCCCTGGTAGGTAGAGGGAATTCGTTTCTGACCTCTCAGATCAATCAGGACTGGCTACTACTCTCATCTCCATGCTGTGTGACTCTGCAGCATCCTTCTGAGGGCTAGGGTGCTCACCTGTAAAAGTCAGAGCTTTCCAGATCCTTGATGGAACCCAGCAGAGCATAGCAGGCGGCAGGTGGGCAGTCAGCGGGCTTCTTACTATTTCTTCCTTCCAGAATGCCGGTTTTATGGGTGAGCTCCATATATTTTGGCTCAAGAACGATTGTGCCCACAGGATGGAAAAACAAATATTTAGTCTTGGAGGAAACTGTGGGTTCCAAGGACCATGTCAGCTTCACTGCCTAAAGCCATAAGTGCAGTGCTGATTCGGGTACCTGCCAAGAGATGCTAACGGACCAGGACCAAGTGTAGTTTCATTAGTGGCCGCAGAGATAGCGGCACAGGATCCAGTGGGTTTCCGTCCTCCTGGCAGATGGGCCCTTCGGTGAATCTGAGGCTCAGTAGTGGACATGGGCAGTTCCCCAGACTTCCATTCCTAAAGCCGCTTCAGGATTTGTCCCATCTAGCCATCTCCTACAAGGTACTGATAGGATTTATAAAGGAGCCCATGAGCTGGCTCCCTTCAGCAGAGTTGACATGAGAGGGAGGGTGAATGACGGCTTCGCCAGCTGTATCGACTGGCACTCCAGGTCCTTCTCTTAACAGCAATTGAGAAAAAAAAAATCTAGGGATAGGTGGTACAGACTATTTCCAAAATGACACCCCAAACCATGTGAAGCTGGAGCCAGAAACCATAAGGACATAGTTGCTGGCCCTGACAGGGTATGTTCAAGTCCTGACCCTTCAGGAGTTCATCTTCTCATCTCGCAGCAGGAAGACACAGAAGCCTCACCCAATGCCAGTTCCTGGACTCTGGAGAGGAACACCCATCCTCAGCAGCTAGCTCTGCCCTCCTTGCAGGGCCCTGGACAGTCTTTCCACTTTCTCTCTCAAGGCTTCAGTATACCTGTCTGCAAAATGGCAGTCTCAAGGACTGCTTCACAATAGGATGTCTGTGAGAGATGAAAGTGTGGTGAATGTAAGAATGCTAAGTAGAATCTAGCTCAAGCTACAGTACTACAGCAGTCCTTTCCCTCGGGCACCTGAGACACAGTGAGTCTGCAGTGCCTCACTTTGGTGTGCCAGGCCCTCTCATCTGGATAGGTGAATTCAGGTCAAAGACAGTGTGGGTGGCTGCACACCCTCCTTACCATCTGCTTCCCTCCTACCCAGAATCAGAGAGCCTGGCTGCAGGCTTGTGCTAGAAAATCACCCCTATCTTCAGACAAGCCTATGTCACCCCCACTTCTGCCACATGCACCCTGCTTTCCTCTTTTCAGAGCTCTCACCATGCTGTTGTCTGCCTGCAGTGTTAATAATTCTGATAAGCTTATAAGAATAAACGCCCCCTCCACCCCCAACAGCCCAACTCCATGTCCTTCTGAACCTCCACCCTTTCAGTAAAGGGCTTAGCAGACAGCCTTGTTCTCAATGCGGCATCCAGACAAACACCACTAGGAAGTTTGCACATCGCAAGCAGCCTGGCTTTGTTTTGACAGAGGTTAAACTCACAGAGCATAAAGCTCACCGCTGTAGGGTGCTGTCAGTCAGCTCCATGCAGCCTTTGCAGAAGATGAATCTTTGGAGCAAGACAGTGACCATAGTCATCAGATCCGTGGTACCTGCCTGCAGGAGGTCATCTCGATGAGGCCTGTGGATTCTTGAGGTCCAACTCAGCCAATAACATACTGTCTCAGAAAACTGTTCACTTCAGTAAAAACTGACTCTTTCCTAAAGCCCTTCCAGGGCTCCAGAGGATTTCTTGCTTTAGATTGGAACATAAAGCTAACCAATGAGGAAGGCCTCTCAATGCCCAGGATTGGTCTGCTTCAAAACATCCTAAACATACAGGATAGATAGGGTAGAACTGTATTTGTACCAAAAATTCTTGACTGGCATGGTGGTACATGCCCACAGTCACAGCATCCGGGTGGCTGAAGCAGGATTGTGAGTTTGAGGCAGCAGGGACTAACCCCAGAGACCCTATCTCAAGATACCATGAAGGAATAAAATATTCTGATCGAAGGGCACCATGGGCAAAGGAACCCAGGTAAGGAGGTAGCACGAGTCAGTCCATCTTTGTAAAGAATTAAACTGAGCAGTCTCTAAGCTGGAGATATTCAAGGAGACCTCACCAAACAAGAAAAAGACCCTGGGGAAGCAGAGAGGGTCCAAGAAAAGCTATGAGAGATGTGAGTGGGATCACCTACTATAGGAGCTCGTTGGTCAGCAGGCAAGGTGCCACTAAGTCGGGGTGTAACCTTGGACTTGCCAGGTAGAAGGCACATTTACACAAACCAACCAGACACAGTGCTACAAGACCCCCTTGGAAAATGGTAGTCTCTCACACACTGTGGGGGAGGGTGTCAGCCCTTCTAGAGGGGTTTTGGTCAATATAGAAAGAGTGGGGCACACCCTATGTCCCAGAAGTTCCTGTGGAGTAGAGAGGTGTGGGTGCCCTGGAGGGGTAGGACACAGATTCCTAAGTGACATGGATCCCCATAGGAGCAGGGGTTGGGAAACATCATAATGCCTACCTCTTACCTGGAAAACACTAATGCTAAAGGGAGGGGAACAGGAAGCAAGGGACCCTGCCCGTAGTAGGTACTCACAAACTACTAGTCACCAGTCTTGCAAATGAAAGCCACAGTTAAGACCAGGCACTTGCCTTCAATGGTTCTGGTATTGCCTTCTATCCAGGTAGAGACTCTGGTACCCTGTGACCACCATCTCCCATGCAGATCCATGTCACTTAGGAATCTGTGTCCTACTCCTCCAGGCACCCACACCTCTCTACTCCACAAGAACCTCTGGGACATGGGGTGTGCCCCACTCTTTCTATGTTAACCAAAACCCTTCTAGAAGGGCTGACACCCTCCCCTCACAGTGTGTGAGAGACTACCATTTTCCAAGGGAGTCTTATCTGTTTACACTCTTGCGACTGTTAGTCTCTCTCCAGGGTGTGCTGGGGGGCTGTGTTTATTATCCCCAGCCCACAAGCCCTGCTACAGAAAACGTAGCAGGCACTCCTGAGGTCATAGTGGCCCTCAGCAGTGGCCGTTCTTTCCGGCCCACCCCTCACCCCACCCCTCCGGTCTTTGGGGTCTGTGATTAGCCTGGGTATTGAATGACCCCTGGTCTTCTTCCCCCACCTCGCAAGGGTTAATCAACCTTCCTGCAGAGCGGCTGGGCGGCTCGGAAGGAGGCAGCGAAGCGGCCTGGCGGCAGGCTGCTTTCATTACTTTGATGGGATACATGTGCTTGGCTTTATCTCCGGCCCTTTCTCCGTAATTCAGCGCTTGAACGTCTCAGCTGTCGGCCGATCTGCAGACAATTGCTTGGGTAATACTATCCGGAAAAAGCTGATAAAACGCAGATGTGCCGAGGCCTCTGAAATTTGCGGTTTGCTAAGTGGTTCGAGCGATGCTTGCCTGCGGCCGGGGCGCTTCCCGGAGAGGCTGGGAACTGAGGGGTGGGAGGTGAATTTTTTTTCAAGTGAAAGGTTGAGTAGAGGAAGTGACTATAGAAAATTTTTCTCTGTAATTAGGGAGATCAGCCAATAGAAAGTGGGCGGGAGAGGGAACTGTGCTAAAAGACTAAGCAAACAGCTCACCCTGGGGTCCCCTCCTACCCAGCCTAGTGGCTGGGGCATGTAGAAATAGGGCATCCGGCTTCCCCTGTGTGGCCCGGAGGGGGTAGGGGTGAGAATCCTCACAAGGAGCCTTGTATGGGTTGTGTGTCCTTGGGTAAGTCCTTTCTCTTCTCTTACACAGTCAAGTCAACTGACAGAACAGTTATCTCACAGTTATCTATGGGGATTGGGGCTTGCCAGCACGTGGCCTGTACATTGTCGGTGTTCAGTGTCTGGATGCTCCCTTTTCTCCTCACTCAGTTGCCCAGAAGGCACTGGGAAGGGTAAGTAGCTCGCTGCTGTTACCATGTGAACAACACAGAGATTCCCATTGAACGACAGGCAGGGATCAGTCTGTAAGACTCTGAGATCTGCATTTCTGAAGTCAAAATGACTGGGCTTGAGAAATAGCAATCACGGGTGCTTAGGAGTGAGGGTTAGAGTGGAATCCCTCAACCCTGTCCTGGAATACCCAGGTCATCTGGCTCAGGTGATAAAACAGATTCCTTGGTGGGAGTGGCAGTGGCAGTGCCACAGGGTTGGAGAGGAACTCCAGGCATCTGCTCCAGGGTAGGTAGATTTGTCTCCCACCCCCTGCACTTCTCAAGTTTAGGTGGCTTCTGCTGCCCAAAGATGGCAGGCAGTGTGACTGGTGTCATCCAGCACACTAGGGCAGAGCCAGACCTCTGAACACCTGACTCTCTGGCCCAGTTTGCAGTTCACTTTGCCTGTTCCAAACTGTTTCTGTGACAAAGGACACAGCACAGGGAATGGGCATGAGGCTGTGCTGTCCTGGAGGCGATGACCAGGGTTTCTGAAACACAGAGTAACCTGGCTTCACAGAGGCAACACTGCTGTCCATACACAGGCCTCAGGGCACAGTTCTGGATTAACAGTCCCAGAAAGACAGCCAGGCAGGACTCCCAAGGTAAAGGAGGAGGATGAGCTCCGCACTCCCTTTTTTGCATCATGTTATTGAGAGCACTCATGTCAGGTGAGGGAAGTGAGGCTCAGAGGCATCCACTCCTGCTCAAATCTTCTGCTGATCAGATCAGAGCTGAGATTGACAACCAAGTTCCTCGGGAGTTTCTGGCTCCAAAGCCTATACTTAGTGTTGGTCCCACACTGCTTCTGGACAGACAAACAGGACCAGGGGTGGTGGGCAGATGCCGCAGGCTCTGTCAGGGCCTCTGAACTTTAGGACAGAGCCTGAGGGCAGGGGTTGCCTTGAAAAGGCTGGTTGGCAATTAAAGGGTAGCGTGTGTGTGCAGTTCCCACCTCTCAGAGAAAGAGGGCGTCTGTCCCCCGCTGGGGTGTGGGCAGAGCTGGTAGCAATTTTCCCACAATGTGTAAATTAGTCAGTTTCCCAGTCTGTAAACCCGGCCTTTGAAGCGACCCTAATGAAGCACTCCATTAGGGTTTAATGATGGCTGCCTCCAGCAGGACTCAGCCGAGGTCTTTTGATGTCTAGGGGCCACGGGTTGGAGGCTCAACTTATCTAACTGCCCCGGCAGGCTTAGAAAAAAAAAAGTCAAAAAGCCCCCTTAGAGAAGTTGAAAATTTTTTAATGAAAAAAGTTAGCCCTGGCCTGACTGATGGTGGCACTTCAAAGCCTGTGCAAACTAAATTGCTGTGGACTGCTTAATTCAAAAGTGTTCCCTCGCGGGTGACAGCCCAGCAGTGACAAAATACAATTGGCAACAGGAGCCGGCAAGATCAAAGGCTGGCTATTGTAATGGCTTTGTTGCGTGAAGAATGGTGCATTGTCAGGACTTTTGAAGCCTTTTTCTTTTCTTTTCTTTCTCCTATTTTTTTTTCTTGGCTCCAGCGCCATCCTGCGAGCCCCCCTACCCCCTCAGAATCTATGTGTATAAATACATGTAATTACACCCTTCTGATAAGGCACTTCTGTTGGCAGAGGAGGCGGCAGACTGCCTGAGGTTCTGGAGGTTTGTGGAGCTGGGTAGCATTGGTTAGATTCTAAAAAATCATGCCTGTGTTTTTGTTAGAAAAGGTCCTGTGAGTCACCCTGAGGGTGATTAAAGCTAATATCCACTCATCATCTTCAGGGCTATTTTAGGATTTTCTTCAGATTAAAACAGCTCTGTCTAGAGCCTCCCTGGTGGGGGGAGGAGGGAGAAGATGCCGGGGTCCTGAGTCCCCTTGGTTCTCCCAGCTTCCATTTCCCCAGGCCTAGCCTAGAGGTTCATTTACTAACTCCACATGAGTTTATTGAAGCTGTGACTTGAAAAATGTTTCTCTGTAGGGTCATCGAGGACTGAGATTGTTCTGGAAGTTCACTGCTTCCCTTGGCTTCTTCACTCACCCTCCTGCTCTCTAGGCCTGCTTCCAGTCTCTGTGGTTTACCTGCTTCCAAAACCATGGCCTTCCAAGCTGAAACCAGATCCAAGCTGTGATACTCAAAAATCACTCCTGAGATCCAGAAACAGGTGGAAGGAAGTTGGACCCCAGGACCCCTAGGATCCCTGTGCAGTCAATGCCCTCCATGACTCCCCAGCAGATCCTCACTCCCAAGACTTTGGCTCCCAGCACCCATTTTCCTCTCCAGGAAGCTCATAGTCTCTATCTTGCTGGGTCTCCTGGAGTTTTCTGGCTGGACATGATGTTCAGATGAGAGAGGACCAAAAAGCCTTTTCATACAACCAGCATTGCAGAAGCCTCTGGAATCCTCTCCTTCTGTGTTCTTAGCCATCAGAAGCAGCTAGCTAGGTCATTCGCGAGCTGAGTTGAGGCTGGGACAACAGGGGACCTGGGAACTGTTAAGAAGCAAGAACATGTCTGTTTCTTTTATGACCTTCAATATTAGTCACCAGGAAGCTGCCCAATGAAGCACATGACCTCATATCACTAACTTGAATTGATTGAGGAGATTTGTATGGGGATAATTAGAGACCTTTCTGTTGATGACATCTCATCTCCTGGGTGTGGAATTTGCTTCTGCATCCTCTGGCGTCCCCTTAGATCTCCACAGATACTACTAGCAGGTTCTGTTTTTCCAAAGCACCTCAGGTGTATGGCAGGACAGGGTTAGTGAGTTCACTGACTGTGGTACATGGCCTCAGTAGTGAAGGGAGGATAGGGAAAAGGCTTCTGTTTGTATCTGCCTTGTCTTACTTCCTTATTTTCTTCTCAACGTCAGTCCTGTCCTTTGTTTTTAAACCTCATTGACACCAAGAATGCTAATTTCCCAAACATTATAAGCAAACATTCAGGGGGTAGGGAGCACCGTTTTAAAACTTCTACTCTAAAGGCTTAAGTTTCTAAGCATGCTATCTCAGTGTCTATGTGAAGTCCACAGTGTCTCCATGATTCTCCTGCTAATCATGATGGGGACCCAGCACTCACCATGGTCCCACCCTCTCTCCATAATCATACACAAGTATGCGCAAACCCAGCTGAGCAATTATGAATAATTAAATCAATTAGAGACAGTCTAGCAGGAGGGATTATGGTCGTTCGGGTGTGGGCCTCTGTAATATTTTAACAGTAAATGCATGGGCCCCAGAGAGGCCTGGCAGGGAGACGGGAACAAAAGCCTGTCCAAATGCCAAGCCATGTTGCTGGGTGACCCTCCCTGGCTGTATCGCCGCCTGCCCAGGGAAGACAATGCTAATGAAATGCCAATAAAATATTTCGAGGGAAAGTATGAAAGCTTCAAAATGAGTTAATTAAAAGCGGATCAAACACAAGGCTCCAAAAGTATGTGCAGTAAATTTCGGGCTTGAAATTTGACAGAGGGAAAGTTTTTATTTTGTTTTGTTTTGTTTTGTGTTTTGTCCCCAGCACTAGGCAGAACTTTAAAGTGGCAGAGCTGCGCCTCTGGATTGCTGTCTTCCAAACATCAGCCTCTGCCAGTTTCCGCACCCAGTCGTGAAGCTCAGGGTGCTCCGACCCCATCTGCTGCCTTTTCATGGTGGCAGAGACCAGCTAGGGCCTCTCTCCAAGGCTGGGTCAGGATGAGGCCAATTAGAAGCCACTTCAAACATGGTATGGACAGTGTGTGTGTGTGTGTGTGTGTGTGTGTGTGTGTATGTGTGCTGTTCCTAGGAGCATCTGTGCGCCAAGGCATTTGTAGAGCAAAATCTTGACTCTATTTACACTCACTCTGCTGGCCATCAGCACTCAGTGATGCCCAACGATGACAGCTTGTAGAATTAGCACTGTGGTGGCTTGGCTTCCTGGCAGGGGCTGGCTGGGCAGTCTTCTCACCATGCTAGAATGCATCCCACAGCCATCTGGGAAGCAGCAGTGAAGCCATAGACTTCCCAGCTTCCCTCATCTTGGTGGCCTGGAAATAAATGGTACCTCTCAGGCTCACTATGGACCAGGTAAGAGAACAGAAGGTGGCTTCAGTGATATCAATTATGGCTAGCTTTGGTCCAGCAGAGAGATTTGAAGCAAATGCTCCAGTAACAAACAACAGCTATTCCTGTCAAATGACATTGATCAGTTCCCTGACCAGGACACAGATGCTACAGGAGGAAAGGACAGGGATAATAAGGTCTCTGACAGGCAGAATTTAGTCTGGCCCACAGAAAGGTGCCAGAAAGCCTTCCTTCTAGACCAGAGGTTCTCAACTGCTTTGGGCTTGTATATCAACTATATTATGATTCATAACAGTAGCAACACTAGTTATGAAGTAGCAATGAAATAATTTTATAATTGGGGCCACCACAACACAAGGAACTTTATTAAAGGGTCACAGTATTAGGAAGGTTGAGAACCACTGTCTTCCAAGGTACTTAGAGTTGGTCCTGCATCTATTTCTGGTCTCTATGCTGAGTCTAAGATGGTCTGTACCAGCATCCGCTTGTCTGGGATAAGGATGCTGGTGTTCAGAGAGGTCCAGGACTTATCTGAGGCCACACAGTAGAAAGCAGTCCTCAGGTGCTAAAATGTCCTGGCTCACAGGCTGTGTCTGTGCCTGCTGTGTTATGTGCCATCTCAGAACACTGGTGCTACTGATCTTAGTGTGAAGATTCCCTGTGAAGGGCTGCCACACATGGAGAAGCTCAGTGTCTTGCTATGATTTTGCAGGCTGTTTGAAGGTTAGACCCAAGGCCCTGTGCAAACATCCTTTTCTTCAAGTCTCCATGATCTCCTGGTGAATTTGATGTCCTGTCTTGACACTCATACATTATAAATTCTCACCAGTCACTGATTTGCCGGTGCTCCAGGCAAGCAAGCACCCAAGAGCCCTATCCCCTCAATCACATAGGGACACTCCTGTGCAGTGAGAGAGCCTTTTGGACCCCTTTGAAATCAAGTTCTCTTCCCTCTCTGGTCACTGGTTCCTCATTGGTCTTGACTGTGTGTGTCACTTGGCCCCCAGTTGCTCAGTCTTGGCTTGTGTGGAGCAGTTCTTTCTCTCTTTGGTTTACACTGCTCTAAGGCCCTGGTGTCACATGGACAGGGATGCTGTTCTTCCTGGAAATCTTCATGCCCCCTCCCCCCCAACACACACATAATATGAATTTGAATAGGATATCTCCACTCCTGACCTGCTACGATTTAGTGTCTTGCTTTTTTTTTTTTTTTCTTTTGCTTGGTGATTTCTTCCAAGGGCCACACAGTCATAAGTAAATACTGCATCCCAGCTTGTTTCCTAAGAATGTGAAGGAACTTAACCATTCAGGAGGATCCTGGGTACATCCGCATACATTCAGTCATATGCCACGGAGAGGTGTGCCTGTAGCATGGATGTTCCCTGGTTCCCTGTGCAGGACAGCCCAGTGTACAAACTCGAGGTGTAAAGATGCCTCAGTGGGCAAAGCATTTAAGCACAAAGATCAGAGCTCACATCCAACTACCCACAGAAACACTGGGTGTGTGTGGCAGCCACCCATAATTCCAGTGCACAGAAGGCAAGAGATAGAGAATCCTCTGAAAAAGCTGAAAACCCAAACAGCTGGCTGTGGGTTTGGTGAGAGACACCCTTCCTCAATTGATAAAGTGGGGAACATTTACGACAAAGACTCCCAGTATCAATCTCAGGCTTCAACAGACACTTTCATGTATACATGCAAACCATGCATGCACAAAACACCATGTACATTCTCAGGAAAACACCTTTGCTACTGGGAAGAACTGAAGGTTGCTGAATGACAGGTGGCAATCTGGAACAGACTGGCAAGATTGTCTACCCAGGTGACCCTTGAATGACAGTAAACACAATCAAAACATGATTTGGGGGTCTGATAGTAGAAAGAGTTAGCTCAGGCCCTATAATCCAGCAGGCGAACCCCAGCAGGAGAGGGTATGGGCAGCCATATTTAGAGTGTCTCCCAGAAGAGCAGAGTCATCCTGATTCCCCAAAGATGCTGCCGGCCCTCCTCAGCATCTTCACAGCCAGGAGGTAGAAAAGGAGGCCTGAAGATGAGGAGCTGGCAGCTCTCAGGAGACCCTGCCTCTGTGGGAAGAACTCACCTCAAGTCTGGCCACCTCTTCCTGATTCCTGGCAGCATGGTTGTCAGCCAACCCCACAGAAGCTCTGGAGGATATGCAGGGTTTAAAGGGTGTGGCAGAAGGGAAGGCGTGTTGAGCCCCGTTTCCCTACCTGCAGCTTTGTCTGGGCATCCATGCTATCCTGACACCAGACTTCTCTTCTAACTCCTGGGTCCTTAACAAGCTGTTCAGTTCCTAGCTGGGGATGCCCAACTCAGAAGACAGCACAGATAGGTGTGAAGATGAACTCCAAAGCTTGTGAAGCTACTGTCCCTGGTCCTAAGACTAGCTCTTATCCACAAAATGGATATGACCCTGATGTCTGCCTGGCTGCTCACAGTAGTTCTAGAACTCACTCTGTAGAACAGGCTGGCCTCCAACTCAGAGATCTGCCTGCCTCAGCCTCCCCAGTGCCAGGATTGACGCTGCAAGCCACCATCCCCAGCTCAGGCATGTTTTAGCAGGAATACAGTGCAAACTGAACACAGAAGGCTTTCGTGATGTGGCAGGGAGGAATGACAAGCCCCAGCATTTCTAACAAGTACAGCCCATCTCCAGCTTTGCATAAGAGAGCTGAAGGAGCCAGTGGATGTCCTTGGGAGTCACAAGAGAGGAAAGGGGGACACAGAAGATCAGAATTTGAGGCCCGCTGCCTCTCTTTTTCTCTGCCTGTCCCACAGACCATTTTGCACCATTGTAGAAAGTTCTAGTCCTTGAGACAAGAGATGTGAAAACCACAGAGAAGAATGATCGTGTGTCTGCAGCTGGGGAGATGAAGCTTCCTATAGCATGGGCGGGCACATAATCACAGAAGGGTAGAGGGAAGGAAGTGTTTCTTGCTGAATGAAAAGAAAACATATCTATCTTCTTGGGATGTGAGATATTACATAGGCACCACCACCCACCCACAACTACACTCTTGCCCAGGCTCCCTCCTGCAGTTCCAGGAACAAAGTGTCTCCTGTAGCACAGGTGCACACTTCCTCTTGTCTCCTCGGTCGTCTTCCTCAGCTTGCTTTTGGTTGATAGCACTTCCCTGGGAGACCTTGTTTAGCCTCTATCTGCACCTTGAAGGGTTAATGGATTGCTAGAAGTCACTCTGAAAACCTACTGCCCTAGCCCTTTCCCTGCAGGGTCCCTTGTTGCCTTTCCAGAGCTTTGTCTATGCCCCAAGGGCTCCTGATACAGCCTGCAGCCAAAACCCCTACACAAGCGGGACCTCCCCTCCTCCCCACTGGATTCCCCACAGGGCCACCACCGCAAAAAACAAGGGGGACAGAGAGCAACCATGTTTTAATTTACTCGATTAAATCACCATGTGGACAGAGGCTTGCGAAGGAATCTGCTCTACAGAACTTTCCATTTAATAGAATTAGTTGAAACCAGATCAGCCGAGCCCCCGTCCCTGCAGGCCATCTGCCCAGACAGGGAACCGGCTTCCCTAAACAGAACCCCATGCTGCCGGGAGCCTCCTCTGAGGGGCCGGCAGGGAGTTGCCCCTTGCACTGGCCTGTCTGCTCCAAAGGCTCAAAGCCCTTCCCTGTGGGGCCGGCAGGGCCAGCAAAGCTCACCACTACGGGGTGGGCGGGGGGTTTTAATCAGCATCACAGTTGGCTCCACCTGTGGAAGGCGCGTGCCAAAACTGGGTACTATGGAGGGAGATGCCAACGGAAAGGATTTTAATTCAGAGAAAATGTCTGTCACATCTACTGCCCGGACTCTTCTGGAAAATTAGATAAACTAACATTTACTCAGTATTTTCGCCTCCCAAGAAGAAGTTTTCCACGTGTTTTATTTAGTCCTTGTGGCAATACTACCAGGAGGGTTTTTGTTGTTGTTGTTGTTTTCTTTTTTCCTCTCTTTCTCTCTCTCTCTCTCTCTCTCTCTCTCCTCTCTCTCCTCTCTCTCTCTCTCTCTCTCTCTCTCTCTCTCTTCCAGATCGGTGGCAGTGAAGTTTAGTCAACCAAGGCCACAGGGTGAAGCCACATCCAGGCTTCAGAATTCTAGAAGGTAGTTACAGCATCCAAAAGCCTACTATTCCGAGGCAAAGGACACAGTGTTGCCTCTTCTGTGGTATCTGTTTTCCAGCTTTTTTGCTGTGCTTTGGAGCCTGGAATGATTACTTCAAATCCTACCACAAAGTGGTTCTTTGGACCAGGGGAAATGGTTTAACTCCTAAGTCTGGGTTTCCTTGTCCTGGGGAGGAGGAGGAAGCATGTAAGAGAACAGTGACAACTGTCTCAGTGTCAGAGAGAAGGGGTGCAGGGGGGAGGGGCTGTCTGCGCACACTGTTAGGACTCAACACTCCCTGCTGGGAGTTCCAGGTTGTCAATACAAATCCTGGGACTGACCCCGTTAATCCCCCAGGGAGCAAATGCCAGTACACTAGGCGCTCAGGCACCTACCATTCCAAGCAGAGCCTTGTAAACTCGGCCTCAGGGCCAAATGCAGACACTTGTTTTTATGAATGGTTTTATTGGCACGGCAGCATCCAATCCTTTATTTATCATCTATGCTGTTTCCTCCTCACACCAGCAGAGCAGGGAGTTGCAATGAAGGATGGCTCAAGAAACCATGAATATATACTGTCCTGTCCTCTGTAAAAAAAAAAAAAAAGAAAAGAAAAGAAAAGAAAGAAAGAGGAAAAGAAAAGAAAAAATCTGCCAAGCCCTAATTTATAGTGAACAGTCATGGATTTGGAAGTGTGGCTCAGTAAAAAACGACTAGCCTAACATACACAAGGTACTGGGTTTGACACCTCTGCACCCAGCACAGAGGCAACCCTACCTGACAAAGAGGCAGGAGAGGAGGGAGAAGTGGCCACGGTGGCACTTTATCCTGAAGGGCACCTGTGAGGCACTCAGCCCTAAGGATCCTGTATCCTCATCCTAGAACTAGTTTGGGTCCTAAGTGTTCGATGGGGCGTTCTTATGTGATAAATAGAAACTTTAAATGTGCCCTGGGGAGTCCTCTTGGGGAGTTTTAAAAGAGGGTCGTGCAGTTTTAAAGGAGGGTGGGGTACAGCTGTTCCATTATTAAAGAACTCTTTCTAAGTCTGTGACTTTCACCACATGGGAGGCTGCTATGTGCAGCTGATGCTCACAGATTTATAAGGTCAAGTTTTATAGGCCTCCAGATCTACACAGTGTCTTACCACATGCTTGTTACAAGTGTATGATGCTGTCCTGCTAAGCCGGACAGCTAATATATTACGCTTCATGGTTGCAGCAGACATGAAGGAAATGCTCCAAGTAAAATATGGCCTCTGGAAATGTGCAGTGTCCCAGTTTCTCTGCCCTGGTTGGGCAGTTTCATAGCCCTGGACTATGGTTGTTTTTCTCATTTTCATCCTTAACTCCAGGTGGCAGGTGCTGTTCAGTTGATGGGCCCAGATGGCCTATATGTGTAAATAGAGACCCTCACCTGCCTTGAGGCAGGAGGAGCTCTGTGGAGCATTTTTCCAACTGGAGGAGAGTGTGTAGTCCTCTCCAGCCCAGGCCCAAAGGAGACATCACTACATCACTATAGCATCGACAGGAAGGCCACTTCAGGCTGAAACCTTTGAGCTGAAGATGTTTAAACAGAAGAAGTGAAGTGGCCTGGACCAGTATGCCCCTAGCAGTTAGGTATCTGGGTGTCCATCCCCTCAACTTGGGCTTTCCAAACCCGGTACCTCAGAGGACTTCCTGGTGTGAACAAGGTCTCAGCCAGTTCTATGAAGCAGAGGCAAGGGTCCTTCTTGATCATTCAGGAAGGGGATTCAGGGATCTTGTGGATAGAAGAGGGTAGTGGAAGGGCCTTCTGACCTTAGCCCTATAAGTCAGAGGTTCTCAACCTGTGGGTCAAGACCCCTTTCCCAGGAATCATTGGAAGACACAGATATTTACATTACAACCCATAACCATAGCAAAATTACAGTTATGAAGTAACAACAAAAATAACTTTATGATTGGAGAGTCACTCATAACATGAGGAACTGTATTAAAGGGTCACAGCATTAGGAAGGCAGAGTGTGCCCAGTGGTTATTTCCTAGCCTTTCTCTGTGATGGGGAACAGTAAAGCATCCTCAATCCAGAGGCTCTTATTTTACCCATATGTTGAATTAATAAACCAGATACAACACACATGCATACACAAACACATACACACATGAGAAGAGAGTTAGTTAGAATGGAGCCTAGCCCCTTCTCAGAGTGAGATGCTAGTGTCCTACTAACCTCAGGAAGAAACTTCATCACATGGCTTGCTGTGATAGTAGAGGGGCCTTTGCTCTTACCCAGGGTGGTGGCCAGCATAAACCTGGCTGCTTGATTCACAGGGGAGGGAGGGAGAGCAGTTCCCCACATGACACTAGGGGGTTGGGGGGGTGTTGTTCATACCCAGTTGGATTCAGCTGGAAGATAGACCTACAGAGTGCTAGAATTAGCCTGCTCCTCTCACCCCAGGAGAGTTGAACAGATCCAGAATCAGTCCCTCAACACAGCAGCCAAGTACTGGCCAGGCTGGCCTAGTCAGGGATTCCAGGATAATCCTGGTACTATGGTCTTCCAGCAAGATGCTGAGGAAGAGGCCAGGATTCTGCTTCTGCCAGTGTCTCACCTCTAAGTGCCTGGCATGGTGTGATCCCCTGGTGGTCTGCAAGGCTCTCTCTGGGGAGGACATCTGGGTATGAAAGACAGAACAACAGAGGCAAGCCTGGGTCCAGCTCTATGCCCTGTCCCCGCTGGGGCCTGGGCATATCGACCTGTGGTCCGACACTGTAAATCCTTGATTCAAATACTAGGAAACGTTTTTGCAGCTTTTCCCTCCCTCTTCTCACCAGCTCTGGAGAGTAAATCTTGTCAATGACAACATCTTGTCATAAAGTCAAAAGAACAGACACACCTGCAGGCATTCCACCTTCACCTGTCTGTAGTAGCTCTCAGGCAATTGTGCCTTACCACCCCTCAGGGCAGGATTTCTGAGAAACTCTATCTCCATTCACAAAAGGAAGCCATAAATCCTTACTTGACCATCATTACACACAGAGCAACAGGTGTGTGGACAGGTTATGCAACTCACTGAAGGTCACACAGCAACCTGGGGGAACCTGGGATCCATTCCCAGTGAGGTGACCCTCTCTGGGGGAAAAAAGGCCATGGATCTGGGTGACCTGCATTTGATCCTTGGGACTCACACGGTAGAAGCAGAGAACTGATTCCTGCCAGTTGACCTTTGTCCTCCACCATCATAGGATGCCATCATGGGGCTGAGGTTCTTCCTAATGACTGTCCCCACTATCTACAACTTTCCCACAAATGCCAGCAGCAGCCCTTCCTCCAGAGAAGTCTGGTATCACATCCCTCTTCCTGTATCCTAGGACTGTACTGAGGGTGATGGGGAGCTTGGGAAAGCATCCTTGAGCCTTTAAAGTTCCTGGCTATCAACTGAAGCCCTTCTAGTTTGGGGATGAGAAGGCTTAAGTCTCCTGCTCATGACTCTGCCTTGTCCAGCATCACATCTCCTCTGGCTACCCCTCACTTGTCCAGCACAGGTTCTGAGGCAGTGGCTCTCCCTGTCTGTTTTGTATTTAGTGCCCCAATTACTGCCAAGTTCACCAACTCAAAACTACTTCGAGATGCACTGTGCCCCAAGGCAGTGCCCAGAAAAGTCGACTGGTTTACATTTCCATGCTGTGTTCCTCCGAGGCCCTAGTACCCCAAAGAGGAGATCTGTGGGGCAGGGTGCAGCAGAGAGAGTCCCTTGTCCTCCCTCCTCACCTTGCACCTTCTTCAGTGTTCATAGCTAAGTGAGTTTAGTCCTGCCATAGACTCTGAACAAGGCACTGATATGGCCCACCAATAGCCACCAGGTCCAGCTCCCATTTCTTATAGAACCTTGGTGGCAAACCCAGATGCTCAAGGGGCCAAGTGCTTTGATGAGGTTATCCTGGAGGCTTTACTTTCCCAATAGGCTCCTGGGCATCAAGACGCCAGTTCTGGAAGCACATACCTTGGAGGACATGGCTGTGAGGTAGGGTTACATAAGATAAAAACCACAAGGGCCAAGCTGGGAGGTGCAGATTCAGGGACCCCAGGCAATTAGCAGTTAACAGTGGAGTGCGATGGGTGCACAAGACCCAACTGAGAACAGTGGGGCCTTGGGGACTGAGGAGATCTCTTAACTCTGGTGCATAGGACCAGGCTGGAACATGGACCCAGAACAGCCAGAGCTACATAAAAGCTAGGCTCACTGGTGAAATTTAGCTTTGATTGTCTATTGTTGTGATGGCTGATTGTGATTGTCACCTCAATGGCACCTGAAATCACCCAGGAGAGGGCCTTACAGAGAGGGTTGACTGAGGAGAAAAGAGCCACTCTCAGAGTTGAAAGCACCTTCTAGCAGGAGGCTGAGGTATGCAGAGGTTAGAGGAAGAGGCAGCTTACCCATTGTTAGCATTCTGTCAAACTCCACCTCCACAGTTACCTGGCAACAACCAGGTATGCTCCTCCCCGCAGCTACCTGGCAACAGCCAGGTAGCCCCGCCCACTATTATAAAAGGGGATGTCTGGCTCTTCTCTCTCTTGCCCCTGTGACCAGCGTGCCTGCCGGTTCCGTCTCCCCTTCCCTTTCCCCTTCCCCCCACCTCCACGTGGTCATGGCCGGCCACCTCTCTCTCTTCTGCCCTAAGTAAACTCCCTTCGTGAAACCCTCTGCCCTGGCGTCTTCTGTTCCAAGCTGCTGTGTCAACATAACAACACCCATTCTCCCTTCTTCCCTGCTGAGTGAGGATGTCTGCTCCAGCTGCTGCTGTTCTTTCCAGACGGGAGACCCAGACCAAGCTTCTCCTACCCTCCCAGTGGACTTCACGCCTCAGCTCTCTAGGAATCCTCCAAGCCTCCAGCAAGAGATCCAAACCACCCAGCCCATATTGCATACACCAATTTAGTGAATCCCTTTGTGATATATGCTTATCCCACTAATTCTGTTCCTCTGTAGAATCCTGACTAATACAGTCACTAACTCAGAGCTTTTGAAAAACACACGCCTAGCTATTTCACAGGCCACCACATGGACACTATATTAATTACTTTTCTGTTCCTGTGATAAAACACTATGACCAAGGCAACTTATAGAACAGTTTATTTGGGACTTACAGTTTGTCTTAGTTTGGTTTTCTGTTGCTGTGAAGAGATACGTGACCACAGCAACTCTTACTTATCAAGGAAAACATTTATTGAGGCTGACTTACAGTTTCATAGATTTGGTCCATTATTGTCATGGCCAGAGCATTGCTGTGCACAGGCAGACATGGTGTTAGAAAAGGAGCTGAGAGTTTTTACCCAGATGGGCAGATAGCAGAAAAGAATGCCACATTGGGCCTGTCTTGGGCATCTGAGACCTTAAAAGCCTGTTCCCAGTGACACGCTTCCTCCAGCAAGGCCACACCTACTTCAACAAAGCCACAACTCCTAGCAGTGGCTCTCCCTATGGGATAAGGGAGCCATTTTTTTTTTTCAAACCACACAGGGTTCCAGAGGGTCCTTGACGGCTGGGAAAAAGTCAGAGGCAGAAGGCAACACAGCAGCAGCTGAGAGCTTACATTCTAAACCACAAACAGGAAGCAGAGAGAGCTACTCTAAATGTCTTCTGAAACTTCAAAGCCCACCTCCCTGTGACAAACTTCCTCCGGCAAGGCCATGCTAATGCTCCTCAAACAGCTGCCAATGGGGACCAAGTATTCAAATGCCCTATGGGGCAACATCTCATTCAAGCCATCACAGAGAATTATAAAACCGTTCTGGTTTCTCATTGTCCCTGTGTCTTGGGAGGAGGATGACCCTTGGGGCATTCCCACAGCCACACAGTGCATCTATTCTTCTGCTCTTGCATTGACTTTGCTGGTGTCATGTGACTGGCTCAGTTATCAAAGTTGGTTCAGATCTCTACTCTGGCTCCTACCTACTTTGGTTCAGGTGACAACACTCTGAGCTGGAGCTGGAGTGGTGTCCCTGTGGTTAAGAGCACTGTCTGCTCTTTCAGAGGACCTGGGTTTCATTCCCAGCACCCACATGCCAGCTCACAATAGTCTGCAAATCCAGTTCTTGGGATCCAACACCCTCTTATGGCCTCCTGGGCATGATGTGAAAATATCTACATGCAGGCAAACACTCATATGTATATAAATAAATATAAAAATGAAAGGGGTTACTTTGGCCTCCAATTCCAGGCTTCAGCCCACTGGGTACAGATGTTACAGAGGCATGGGCTTGTCATAATGTCTGGCCACACTGTACCCCCAAGTCAAGATCAGACAGAATGAATACCCGCAGCTAGCCTTTTCCTGTCTTACACTGGTCTGGACCCCTGCCTAGGGAATGGTGCCACCCATGATGGGTTAGGTCTTCCTGCATCAGTTATTACCAGAATGCTCCCCCACAGACATGCCCAGAGCCAAAGATGATCTAGATAATTCCTCAGCTGAGGCTCTCTTCTCACTAGATTCGAGGTTGTGGCAAGTAGACCATTACAAACTAGCCATCACACACCCAGGGCCCCACTGCCCACTTCCTGCTTGACACCTGTACTTGCTGATTTGTTTTAAAGATTTATTCATGTGCATTGATGTTTTACCTGCATGTGTGTCTGTGTAAGGGTATCAGATCTCCTAGAACTAGAGTTATAACCCATTGTGAGCTGCCATGTGGGTGCTGGGAATTGAACCTGGGTCCTCTGGAAGAGCAACCAGTGTTCTTATTCACTGAGCCATCTCTCCAGCTCTGGCACCTGTACTTGGATGTCCAACATCATTCCAAATTTAAGAATTCCTTAACCCAGCCTCCAAGGCTTTTTGTCCCCTGAACATTCTAGCTGGCCACAGCCTAGCTCACCCAACCCCCAGTTGCCTGTTATTTGTTATTTGAAGACACCAGTTTAGAGGAAGTGATTTGTTCACACAGCAGTAGATGTCTTGTTAGCCAACGACATCCTTCCTGCCTTTTTTTTTTTTTTGCTAACATTTTCCTTTCTTGAGAGATGATGTTATCCAAATAATGGCAAACAAAAGAGCTCCTGTAGTACATGTGAGAAACAAATGACAGTATAGGGTTGTTCACAAAAGAAGAATCTAGAAAGCCTCTTTTCAAGACCATGTGACTTACAATGCTTTTGTTGACATACACTTATTTGATTCTGACAGCCTGCAGGACTTATTCGAAATGATACTGGAAACTCCCAACTCA
Source organism: Mastomys natalensis (assembly GCA_021653895.1). Taxonomy (NCBI): domain Eukaryota; kingdom Metazoa; phylum Chordata; class Mammalia; order Rodentia; family Muridae; genus Mastomys; species Mastomys natalensis. Next base: position 14,031 of record JAJTUV010001650.1, on the reverse strand, counting down.
CCATTTTATTGCAGAAAAAAAATGTTATGCTGAGTTATTTGGATGTTAATATAATTTTCCTATGTAAATAACGGCTTAAGTGGAGTGAGACACAGTGAAAAACGCCTATAGAACGGTGGTGTTTACAGTGAGGCGTGCCCTCCTGGGGGCATCGCCAGGTGGCATTTTTGGGACAGAACCTGAATTTCTTTGGTCTTCAGACACTGATGATGGTTGAGACAGCTTTGAGCCACCTTCACTCAGGCTGATTGGCAGAGTGATGTCAGCAGAGACAGAAGCAGGTGCTGAGGCAAGACCCGTATAGGACACGTGCTGTTGGGAGGGAGTATAAAAAGAAATTGATGGCCAGTGATGGGGGTTGAGCTAGGGTTGCTGGTACAGCTAGATGTGTAACGCTTGTGGGTCTCGCATCTTTGCTGAGCTGTACTTCAGACTGAACTGCTGGTTTCCAGACAACATAGAGAAGAGTGGTCCAAAGAACCTTTCTAAACAGGTCCGTTCTCTCCAGCCCCCGTATCCTTTCTTTTCCACTACCTCTGGTGGGTGTTGGGCTAAAAGGGAGGTTAAAGCATTGAAGAACCATCATTAAAAATAGGTTTTGAAAACAAAGTTACAACAGGTTCCAGGCTTGAGGTCACATGGTGCGCATATTCACACAGACACACAGACAGCCGCTGTCCTGACTGATACTGCCACATGGTGCTGGGCAGCAGCGTCTGCTCAGAGATTATGTCCATTCAAAAGACCTCAGGGTCACTTCAGGTGGCATGGACACTTCACTCCGTTCTGTGCTGGGGTCAGGGTGGCTTGGCTGCTAGCTTCCTGACAGCTGCTTTCCTGAACCTGGGATGGGAAGATTCAATCCTCAGGCAAAATATCCTCTGGGTCTCACTACAAACATATGCAGCAGTTTGCAATGGGCCTAGAGGTCCCATAAGGCCCACCTGAGCCCCACAAATCTGCTTCCCAGGCTGATGCTGCACTTGAAAAATGACCATTAAGTTTCCCGCCCCCCACCATTTGTGTGTGTGTGTCTGTCTGTCTGCTGTCTCTGTGTATGTATGTGTCTGTTTCTCTTTTGTGTGTATACACATATATGTGGGCACATGTGTATACATACATGTGAAGGTCAGAGGTTGATGTTGGGTGTTTTCCTCTCTCTCTGTCTCATATTTTGAGACAGGGTCTCTCACACTGAACACAGTTTGAGTTCAGTTTGACAAGCTGGCCAGTGAACTCCATGGATCCCTACCAAGAGCTGGGGTTACAAATGTATACTGGCTTTTATATGGATTCTGGGGATGTGAACTCAGGTTCCCATGTTTATGTGAAAAGCATTTTTACAGGCCAAGGCATCTCCCTACCCTCTTTTTCTCTCTCTTTTTTGATCTGTTTAGAAATGCCTTGTGTCAGTTATGGCCTCAGTGGGGAAATGGATACCCTACTTTAGGCCTTGATAAGAAGTTGAATATTGAGAGCTCAGTGGTTAAGAGCACTGACTGTTCTTCCAGAGGTCCTGAGTTCAAGTCCCAGTAATCATATGGGGTGGCTCACAGCCATCTATAATGCGATCTGATGCCCTCTTCTAATGTGTCTGAAGATAACTACAGTATACGCACATAAGTAAAACAAGTAAATCTTTTAAAAATTATTTTAAAAGTTGAATATTATAGAGGGTAGATCCAGTGGCCCCAGGATGGAGATTCAAAGGGAGGTGGAGAAGGAAGATGAGATACCCTGTCTCTCCAATCACCTTCCAAAGCTTTCTACTAACCAAACACAGCTGGAATCCAGATGATAGAATCTTGTGAGCTTTTAGCCTATAGGTGTCAGCCCCTGGAGATATTGGGCAGAGTAGAGGAGAGTAACATTGGAGTCAACTGGTACTAGGACCCCACTGACTTACCCAACCCACGTGGCCTCCACACAAGGCCACCAAGGCCCTGAGGTGTGGAAGGTCACCTCTTACTTAGGATCATATCTTGTGGCCACATTAAGGCCTGAGGACAAGGCATAGCCTATCATCATCTTTGCATCTGAGACTAAGGACATGGCAGGGATTCAAGAATATTGACCAGGGGACCCAATTGTCCTTCAATCCTATCCCTCCCTTCCTCACCTCATTCTGTTCTGTCATGCCACAAGGAACCCAAGTAGGGGACAGATACTGTTGTTATAGTGTCCCTTTTCCTCAAGTTGGTGGTCACATTCAGAGTAATCCCAGTTGTAAGTGCCAAGAGGCATTTTCATGATGATGCCAAGAGTTTAGAGGGTGTGAAGCTGGTTCTAAACTTTGCATGTATGTGAGCCCCAGCTACTCTCAAGGGGTGCAGTGAAAATCATGTGCTTGTGGCTGTCCTGATGGCTGCCTTCCCCAACTCTATCCTAAAGCCTCAAAGGGAATCAGAGGAACCTACATTAGTGAGTTTTCTATCACTGTGACAAAATATTAATAACTGAGATAACTCAGAAGGAAGAAAGGTTTGTCTTGGCTACAGCTGACAATTGATTTCATTGATATTGAGGCCATGGCAGAAAATCATGGTGGGAACATCTGGAACATCTGGAGTGGGAGGAGAGGCGTGGGGAGAAAGGGAAGGAGAAGAAACAGAGTTGAGGGAAAGAAGAAGGAACTTTTCTGGAAAGAGATGGATGCCATTCTAAGAGACGTAGTAGTCAGGAAGCTGGTAGGCATACCTGAGCCAGGCCGCCATGCCTGCATCCTCCTAACAACCCTCTTCTTAGCTTAACTTCTTTTGTGTGTCTTACCATTGATCCTGGCAGTTGGCCTTCTCCAAACTGTTAGCACATCCTCATGGCCCGGCTGGTCTTTTTTTGCAGTAGGCAACTTGTTCATACCCGAGGGCATGGGCCATAATAATCATCTCAAACAATAGCAGCCAATTCCGTGTTGAATGTTCTCTTTTTCATCTTCTAGGCTGCTAAGCTGGTGTCACAACAGCTCTATGAGCGGTTCCTGTTTTCTCATTGAGGAGAGGCAGGCTGAAAGAAAGCCACTGGCTCAAGGCTACCTTGGACTCCACCTTCTCCCTGCCACAGGCTCTTGTCATCCTGCAAAGTCAACAATGATCCTTACTCTTCCAAGGTTCTGAGAGATGAAACCACACACCCCATACCCTCTGCTGAGCAACCAGAATGCTAGGACAGGATTCCAACCCCAGAACTGCCTAACAAGTCCAGTCTCTGTCCACAGTTCTTTTCTGATTCCTGTTGGTATCATTAGAACAATGGAGGGATGAGGTCTGAAGAGGCACCAGGACTCTGAATATTTCTATACCAACAAAGGAGTGCCCCCAAAGTGAACTGCTCCAACAAGATGAGGAGCTTCTCTGGCTCATGGACATTCATTGAAAAAAAAATAAACAAAAGCAAAACAAACAAACAGACAAAACCCAGAAGAGACAGTCAAGGCTTACAATACAATGCTCTAGCTCTTCTGGGTTTCCACTACGGATTTCAGTTTGTCATTAGTGACTTTGTAAGTCTCTACCTTTTTTTTTTTTTTTTTTTTTGAGACAGCCTTGTTTAGCCTATGTTGACCTCTGATCTGTGACCCTCCTGTCTTGGCCTCCTCAGTGTTGAGATCACAGGCTTGTACCACCATGCCTGGCTTAACTTTGGCACTAAGTGTATGTATATGCATATGTATATGTACATATAGAGGCTAATTTTTTAACCCACTCTATGTTCCTGGCAGGTCGCACTTCCAGCCACCTGCCAGAGCCTTCTGGATTCAAGAATGAAATATACACGCACGCATGTGCACACACACACATACATACACACTAGCTTAATTTTGATTTGCCTTGACTGGCTGGATACTTCTAAAACTCCCTACAGTCAACAAATACTCCCCTCCGGCATTCCTGACTTAAAACCTCTTAAATCTATATTTCATCTTTGCTGCCCTGGCTCCTTCTGGGCAGCTCCCTATCTTTGCTGCCCAAGACACTTCTGAGCAGCCCTTCCAGGGGTCACTTTTCTTCTTGTACCTACATTTCAGCCATTACTCCCTCCTGTTCCTTCCCGGCATGGTCTGTCCTACCCCTCCTCATGGTGGATCCTTCCTTCCTCCTTCTTCCTCCAGGAACCTAGAAGTCCGTCTCTTTCATCCTGCCTAACCATTGGCCATTCATTGGCTCTTTATTGAGCAATCAAAACCCAACTGGGAACAGGGACCTTCAACATTTGGATACGTAGACTCCTGATTTTGGGGGGCGAATCAAGGGAAAGCATTAGATCCAATTCCGAATAGTATGTACACATGCACATGTATATGATATGAATATGTATGTGCATATAAATAAATATTATATAATTATATAATATACATAACACACATTATGTATGTTATAATATACATAACAGTTAATATATAAAATAATGTTATATATAAAATGATCCCATAAGAGCACTTGACTTGATAGACAGCATCAATCAAAGCATAGTCAGCTGTCTGTACTCCCAGTTCTTTTTTTATAGCTCAATATAACGGAGATTTCTTGCCTATGTGATAATCTCACCAGCTCTTAGCTGTTCCCATCTTGACAGGCGTGCCTCCTCCCCTGACTCTACTCAAGCCTGCTGAAGAAGAACAGGGGCATAGAGGAAGAGGAACTCTGTCCAGCCTATATTTCCTTCCTAGTCACTCATCTCAGCATAGGGGGACCAGGGTGCGGTTTCTATTCCCCGCCCACCCTGTTGTCTTCTTGCTGTGTTTGAGGCAGGTTTCTAATCAGACTAGGAAGTGCAGCTAGTTGCTTGGGACTGCCAGTGTGTGCCCCTTACCTGTCCCCTGAACTCAGCTTGAGTCCAAGTGAATGGCTATGTTGCTCCACATGTCTGGGGCCACACCAGTGTCATGTATAAATGCTACATCAAAGACCTGGATGTCCACACAGATCTGTCCATGAAGCATGCTAAGGAAAGCCTGGCACCAGGTAGGACCACCCAGCGTTCCTCTCTAAGCTCTAACCCCTACCCCGAACTTACACTGCCTCTATCAAACTCAGGCAGGTTTAAATAGCGAGTAGAGCGAGTCTGACTTTTGCTGGATCCATCCCAGAACACCCTAGACATCCTCTCTTCCTTCTTGCCAACACTTGGCTGCTGGATCATCTCCTCTTTGATGCTGTCTTTGACCTTAAGCTGGGCCATCCCTCCTGCTGGGCTTCTTCTAGTCTTTCTGTCTTCTCTCAGGAGGAAGCTCTGTGCTAGCTGTTCAGTCTCACCAGAGGTTCAAATACCACCCTCCCACTGGTTCTTGAGGACAAAGCTCCACCTAGAACTCAACATCCCCAACCTCTAAGGGAGGCCAGTACCAGAAACGCTAAGGGAGCCAATACAAATGGAAGGACTGCTCAGATCAGCCCAGCCCATAACACCCTGAGGGGTTATCATCTACATGCCAGCTCTAGAATGGAGGCTTCTGGAAGGGCTATCATATCTGGGCTCAGCCTTGGCTCCCTCCTATGACACTGTACCTTGTTTCTGAGAATGAAGCTCTAGCAGGAGGCAGAAGAATGAAGTTAATTGACCAAGAAACTGGAAGGACCCAGTGTATTCCAGCCCTTGCAATTGCCTGCTCACCCCACTACAATCCCCTCCAGCTCTCCTGAGGCGAACTGCTTTCTTCCTCATTCCTGTGACCCCTCCCTCTCCCTCCCTCCAACCATCTTTCTCCTGTTTCCCTAGCTACACTTCCAGCTCCGTGCTCACTTGGCCCCTTAAAACAAGCACCAGCCTATCTTCACAAACCTTAAGGGGCAGAAAGAGAGAGAGAGAGAGAGAGAGAGAGAGGAGAGAGAGAGAGAGAAGGAAAGAAGGAAGGAAGGAAGGAAGGAAAAGAAAGAAAGAAAGAAAGAAAGAAAGAAAGAAAGAAAGAAAGAAAGAAAGGCCACAAATGCCAGAACTTTCCATGAAGCCCAGACACCACTACACAATCATCTGGGGATCCTCTATGTAATCCCAAGCCCTGCCAAGTCTCTGGTTTAAAGGGGAAAGTGCTGTGTAAATATACAACACATCAGGCTATTGGGAGTTTCCAGGGTAGGGCGAAAATCACTTGCAGCCACGGGAAGAGCCCTGGGTTGGCATCCCTCCGCTGCAGCTTCTGGGCTTGGAGAAGCTGAGGGCTGTTGCCAGTGCACTCTCCAATCTGTGAAAAGGGTCACAGCTCATGGCTCCTGCAGGGACAAGTGACTTGACAGGTGAAATTCAGGGTCTAGGGTCTAGAGTGCACTGAGGCAGAGAGAGAAAAGAGAGAGAGGAGAGAGAGAGAGAGAGAGAGAGAGAGAGAGAGAGCAGAGGGAGATGGAAAGAAGAGAAGGAAGGAAGGAAGGAAGGAAGGAAGGAAGGAAGGAAGGAAGGAAGGAAGGAAGGAAGAGAGGGAGGGGAAAGAAAAGGACTTTTTTTTTTTTAAAGAGACCTTTATAAGCAGCCACAGAACCAATAATAAAGTCTGCCGCAGGAGCGGGGATGCTACTGGCAGATCTGTGGGACTAGGTAAAGCCAATGTTTGAGAATCTAAGCAGCTCTTGAAGGGGGGGGGGTAAATTAAATAAATGGTTTCTCTAATACGGGGCCATCTGGCGATTTGATAAAAGTATTGGGTTTCTAAGGCGATCGGCGAGTGCTCCCTGGGCGCCACCGTTTATGGCTTAAATACAACTCGCATGTGGAACCGGCATTACAAATGAAAAACAGCAGCCTCCGAGCTTGTTCCCTAATGGGGGCCTTTCATCACCCAGTTACCCTTAAGCGGCTCCCTTCCTATTGTAATTGGCCCTAAATGAAAAGCATTAGTCCCGTCAATAAAAACTAATGGTTCTACTTACTAAAGAAGGGGGTGGGGACGAGAAGAGAGGACTCTTTAAAAGGCAGGAAGGGACTGGCGTCGCCTCCTTTCCGGAACTCCGGGGTTTGATATTGGGGTGCAAAGAACCACGCTGGGAGAGAATCCTTGCCAGGAGTCAGCAGGCAGGATCTACCTTCCGGCTCTGCCGGCTTTCTCTTGGCCACTCTCTCCAGGGCTCTTCAGTCAGAGGCAAAGTGGACCGAAGGACGCTCACAGTGGGACTGGCCTCAAGGATCAAAGAGAAGCAGAAGGGATCTGGGGATGCAAAGGATGCCTACACACACACACCTCTGGGATTAGTCCTGAACATGGAGACGTCCCTAGGCGGGTTTTATAAAGCACCTTTGCTGTGGCGTGTGGAGCAGCCGGTGTCACTGCACGTTCTGCCCAAGAAAGGGAGCTGCTTGAGACTAAACTAAGAAGGCATTCTCTGCCACTGCTTGAGAATCTCATCCTTCCCTGCATATAACAGGAACCACTGTTTTGACAGCTAACAGGTGGCATGGTCCAGAGTTGACAGGCTTCTTTTTGTAGTTGCAGTTGTTTTTGTTTATTCTGTGACAGGGTTTCATAGACCCCAGGCTGGCATCTAACTTAATATATATCCAAGGATAACCTCGAACTTCTGATTCTCTTACAGACACTTCCCCAGTGCTTAGATTACAGGCATGCATCACCATGTCAAGTTCAGGCAGGGGTAGGAATTGAACCCCAGGTACTTGAGCATGATAGGGAGACACTCTATCAACTGAGCTGCCTTCCCAGCACCAGAGCTGATAGACTTCTCACATGGGGCTTCTGAGGTATAATCCCACCCTGTAGGAAGAGGCAGCCTCCAGTTCAGCTGACACACTGAACACCTTCCAGCAGTGATCATAGGGATGGTGGGATGTCCCCATTCTGAGGAGTTGGATTGGGTAGATACCTGAGGACAAAGGCAGGGGTACATGCAAAAGAGGCTCCATTTGCCCCGTAGTGGGTGATGGATGGTGTATACCTTTAATACCTGCATTGAAGGCAAAGGCAGGCAGATCTCTTGAGTTTGAGGCCAGCCTGGTCGACAGAACTAATTCCGTAGGAAAGCCAGGGCTGGCTACACAGAAAAACCTTGTCTTGAAAAACAAACAAAACAAAATAAGGCTCTGCTCTTCAAAGTAGCCCCCTGGGGACAGTGCAGACACTCTGGATGTCACATCTGTAGCTCTTACACATGAGAGCATGCTGTCTGCCCCACTCCCCAGGACCAGCACGAAGCTTCAGCAACCAAGGGAAGGTGGGAGGCATTTAAAAACTACAATAATTTCACACATATGCACAGTGTATAATAAACATATCTATTCCCAGCTCCGCTCTCTCACTCACTCCCAACTCCCCCAGCACATTCCTCTCCGAACTTCATCCCTTCCTCTTATCCTGCAAAAACCAGACCATGTTAAACTACATAATTCGAATGTTTGTATTTCCTGGACCAGTGAGGCCAAGCAGCAGGTAACAGCCACCAAGCCTCATGATTTAAGCTGGATTCCCTAAACCCACAAGGAGGAAGGAGAGAACTAACTCTTGCAAGTTGTTCTCTGACTGGAGTATGTAAGCTCTGGTGCGTTCCCACATGTGTGCATTCACACACACACACACACACACACACACACACACACACACACACACAAGTTTAATAAAAGTAGATGCTGTACTCATTATGTATACATGCTATAGATCAATTTCAATGATTTTGAACTTTAACTTTTTAAATGCCCCCTAGACTGTCATGTCCACATTAGTGAATTCCTGTCTCTGGTTTTGTGTTCTCTCTCTCTCTCTCTCTCTCTCTCTCTCTCTCTCTCTCTCTCTCTCTCTCTCACTGGTATTCTTCCTCCTAACTTTGTTGGGGGAGGGTGGGTACCCCATGCTGAGTTCAATCCCAGTTCTCTATCTGCAAGTCTCACAATGAGAGAAGCTAAGAATTTAAGAACAAAACAAACAAACAGGCTTGCAAATGGCGTCTGCTTTCTTAACCTAATGAAAGCTATTCTCTATTGTCTTGCAGTCACTGCTTTGAGGACTAAATCAAGACTTCTTTCTGTCTGCCAGTTTGCAAACAGACCAATTTCTACCAATTGGCCTTAACATACACAAATCAGTCTCATAAATAAAAACAAAAGTTTTCCAGCCCACACAGCCTGGCTTTCCCATCTCCAGACTTCTGCCCCAGGGTGCTCTCCTGACAACAAAACAAGAAAGCTTATGCCTCTCTCTTCATGCAACCTAAATTGTCATCTCTCACTGATTACACCTCAGACACTGGCTGCCAAAAGCAGGTCTCTGCTTCACTCTGCTGGGACCGCAGAGTAACCAGCTCAGAAGAATCAGGCAGGGTGCAGCAGACCTTGATATATAGAAATCATTCTTTTATTCCAGCCTGAGAATGCTTCAGCTAAGACAGACCAATAGATGCCTGAGCCCTGGAAAGCTGAGGAAGGAAACTGGTCCTGACATTGAATATCCCACTACAGTCTAGTAACAGACACTATTTTAAGCATGGCTGGATACAAGGCTAAGGATGTTGGTGAGCTTGTCTTTGTACAGCCTCGGGCTGCTACCCACTGTGCTTAAGAGACACAAGTCACATAGCATCTGGATTTTAGACATCACTAAAGATTGGCATTAAGGTTTGATCCTGGCCATGGCACTGTTGGGAAGTGGTGGGGCCTTTAAGAGGTAGGACCTAGTGGGAGGCTTTCGGGTCACTGGGGTATGCTCTGGCAGTAGATAACAGAACCTGATCTCTCTTCAATAATATCCTGCCTTGCCACAGGCCAGAACAATGAACCAACCATCTATACATTGAGACCCCAAAACTGGGAGCCACTATAAACCTTTTTTCTTTATAAGCTGAGTATCTTGGTGTTTATTACAGTGATAGAAGACTAGCTGATATTACGGTTTGTGGGCTCAATGTTCTTCACATATCAATCCCTCTAGACTGGGATGGGGACTGGGCTCATTCAATATTTGTTGAAATGAGTAAATAAGGACAGGCATGGTAATGTCACTGTAATAGATGGACGTTAGGGAGGAAGGAGGGGAGGTCACAAATATCAATGTGTGTTAATGACTTGATCATTGCTTTGGGGATGTGGCATTTTGACAGTGCAAGATAATGCAGGGGTTCCTTAATTTTGTATTCTGGCTGAGTCTATTTCAGGTTTTACTACAATTTGTATCTCCCAGATGGAGAATCCTATGGAAAATTACCCAACTCTCCTGTAAGATGACCCAGCTAACTTAGCTTTCATTAAACTGCCTGCTTGTATAACACCCCCAAAACCCACTAACTGCTTATTTTAGCTTCTGTTAAACTGCTTGCTTGCACATAACCTCTTCCTGCAGTTGTCAAACGAAATATTGAAATATGGCTTTTGCCTTTAAAACATCCCTGCTCTAGATGCTTCAGGCTATACTTAGTTCCCAAATAACCAGCCAGCTGGCAAGAAGACTTTCATTTGATTATAAACTGTGTCGGAGTTGTCATCTCTGGTGGGCTCCCTGCAACAGCACCTTTTCCTCAGGTGAACCCAAACGAGACAGTGCTAAGTGTGAGTATGGTAGGCCACACTCCTATACCCAGAGGTACTGTTCCCTATCTAAAAGCTCCTCAGTGGAACAAGGCTGGCCATGCTCCCATTGGTACCACATATAAGCAGTACATCTCCCATGGGTCACAGAAGCAGAGTGTACTGCCCTGTAACACCTGAGTTCAAACCCATGGAAGTCATCTCAGCCTGAGTGAGCAGTCATAGCCACAGGGCTGAGTGGGACAGAGAGTGGATACTCACCCAGGTCAATGCAGAACATATTTTCCTTGGCAGGCCTGGGGCATGCTACATATACTGAAGGGGGCACCTTCCAGGGCTAGGGAACTGAATAGAGTAGGATCTGTCATGAGACTCTTCAGGCTGTCACAAAGCAGTGGCTTTGGCCTCACAGATAAACAGTGCAATGCTATGGCAAGAGGAGCTGGTACACATCTCCAGAAAGGGCTGCACAAATCCAACCCTCACAGTACTCTTCTCACACAAAGATGACACTTTCTACTGTGTTCATATAAGCCATTGTCTTCTTCCTTAGAAAGCTATGGGAACTATTCTACTGTTAACTCACCTCCTGCCCTGCATCATCCTCATTTGCTGTTAACAGTCTTAGGACTTCCAGAAGGATTTGAACTTCAGACACTGACTACAGATTCCAGGCTTGGTCCTCACATCCCCAACACTGCTGGTGCAAGTGGGATCATCCATGTGTGCAAAACTTGCCCTAAAAGAGGGAGCAGAACAACACCTCCTTTTTCCATGCCTGCTGAGAACCTGGAGCAGGTGCACACAGCTCTGGCCATCATGGGTAGCCATCCCTCAGGAACCTGTGGTCCCAAACCTGCCTCCAGAAGAGAGAGAAAGGGTGTGACTAAGAGTGTGGTGCCTGCTCTCTGAGGAGCCTGAGTCTGAGGCAGGAGGATGCTTCAGATGAGCCTGGGTTAGCAAGTGAGACTTTATGTCAAACAAGGGTCTAGAGAGATGGAATAGTGTTAAGAGCATTAGTTGCTCTTACATATGACCAGGGTTCAATTCCCAACACCTACATGGTGGCTCACAACCATTTGTAACTCAAGTTCAAGGGGGTCTGATTCCCTCTTCTGGCCTCCACAGAAACCAGGCACATGCATGGTGTACACACATACATGCACACAAAACACTCATACACATAAAATAGTTTTTAAAAGATAAAGCAAAAAAAAATAATAACAGCAAAATGCATGTGATGCCATAAAATCCACTTAGTGCTACTAAGAAAATGACAACGTGGCAGGTGGTTCCACTGATTGCAGTGGATGCTTTTTCCCTTAGAGAAAACAGTGAGCCTCCAGTCCACAGCCTGGCAGCAGCGAAATATAAAAAAGGGATTGAAGTCCAAGGGATGAAAAGGCCTCAACCAAGGTCTCATTTACTTTCTGTTGCTATGATAAACACCATGACCGAAATCAACTTAGAGGACTGTGACACAGTCCATCACTGACTGAAAGGTCCCAGGCAAGAACTCAAGCAGGAACCTGAAGCCAAAACCCCCGAAAGAAAGCTGCTTTCTGGTTTGCTTACTGGCTCAGTTAACTCCTTTATACAGTCCAGGCCCTCCTGCAAAAGGATGGGCTGCTCACAGTGGCTTGGGTTCCCCATGTCAATCATTAATCAAGACCATCTCTCAAAGATGCAGCCATGGACTGATCTGGTAGAAGCAATTTCTCAGCTGAGATTCTCTTTGTGCACGTGATTCTAGTTAAAAACTAACTAGGACATGTCATACCGTGAGTTTCTCAACTCAAGAGCAGCCACATCTGAAACCCGGAAACCCGGAAACCCGTTTGCAAGCTTTGTCTGGAGGCAGGAAGATTGGGTTCTGAGTAGAGGAGTAGTATTTTTAAAAAATGCCAGGGACGTTTGGGTATAAGGAATGTAGCCCAAACTGCTGTTTCAGTTCCAGATCAGGCTCCTGGGCATTCTGGGTACTGGTGGGGTTCTGAGAAGAGGCAGTCTGTAGGGTCCACTTGGAGGGCTCTGGTACCTGAGGTCCGGCCAGCTAAGCATGTTCCTCAGAGAGCAGCCTGGAGAATGCCCCCACATCATTGCAAAGCAAGAGGAGCCTTTCCCGCCAAAATTGCAGATTGCTGGGGAGCTGAGCCATGTTCCTCTGCTGGCCCCATAGCAGGGAGAATCCTCAAAGCAAATGGAAAAATGCTGTCTGCATGCCAAGTAGTCCTTGGACGTGGGGGATGGAGGACATCCTGCCAACTCGTCAGTTTTCAGGTCGCGTCAGTGCAGGGTCATCTTCCTTTCCAGAGGCTGAAGTTTGTGAGATTTGTGACCATGGATATGCCACTGTGTCTTCATTACCCCAGGTGAAATAGGGACCATGGGAGCTACTCCTAGGGTGGTTTGAAGTAGGTGGAACATGGCAGGCTCTGGATAAATGTTGTACTCTCTTGCCTTAGAAAATGTGCGTCACCATCACCCATGGGGTCCCCTGTATTCAGAAAGAAGGGACGAGTGTTTCCCAGCTATGAATAGGTGCTTGTCCTGAGATCTAGGACCAAACTCCACTTTCCCCTGCTGAACTCCAAACTTAAAAACTGCTTCCAGGGAAAGCCAGCAGGCCTCTTGCACATACATGCCTGTCTCACAAACCTAAGGTACTGGTCCAGTCCAGAAGTCACACCTGCCTCTGAGGTCCACTTAGGGCATCTGTTTGGTGCTTTCATTGCTTCAGTGGGCACAGGCACCACAGTGGAAGTATGTTCAATGCTGTCTGGGCTGCTGGGCTGCACTTGGCCCCAAGAGAGGCCATGAAGCTGTATACTAAATGACCTCCCAACATACCATGCTTAGTCCCGAATCCCACAAACAGACTCCTATATAAGGGTGCCTGGGTCCAGAGGCATCTTCAGTATAGTCTCAACCTCTGGACAAGCCAGTCTCTTAGTGAACCTTCCATGAGGATGAATTCTCAGTCAGCTTCACTAAGCAGTGGTACCCAGGCATTCAGCCAACATCACATCGGATGTTTCCAGCAGGATATTCTTGGGTAAGATTGACAGCCGGACCAGTAGATTTCAGCAAAGCACATCATCCTCCACAGTGTGACCTTTCTCATCTACTCTGTTTTCCTCTCATAGATGTATACTCCCTCTGCTCTGCTTCTCTGGAGCATGTAGCTAGCTTGCCCATCCATTCTGCCTCTTCTCACTGACCAACTTATTCTCCCTTGGGCCTTGGTGCCTCTGCCACCTGCTGTCTTCATTCTGGTGCCCCAAGACTTTCTGGTAAGGACATTTCAGGATAGGCAGGGCACCAGATCTGGATCTCTGGAATGAATGCATGTGCAGTACAGTAACTTCCTTTCCATTGGCTAAAGATAGAAACTTTTTGGGTTGATTGGTTGGGTTTTTGTTTGTTTATTTTTTTTGTTTTTCTTTTTGCTTTGTTTTGTTTTTTGAGACAGGGTTTCTCTTTGTATCCCTGGCTGTCCTGGAACTTGCTAGGTAGACCAGGCTGGCCTTGAACTCAGAGATCCACCTGCCTCTGCCTCCCAAATTGATGGGATTGAAGACA